>WBMV01003883.1:134283-235940 GCA_013396655.1 Campylorhamphus procurvoides | reverse complement strand
AAACCACACACCACGGGCGCCCGACTTCAAGCAAGCAGCCCAGAAATTCTCTGTTAAAACCTGAAGCGCGTTAGGAAGTTGGAGAGCCAGATGGAAAACTGAGGGGATGAAGGGCTTATGTTACAGGAGGTGCACCTCCCATACATAGGTGATAGCACAGCGTGATTCCAGGTGAGCTGGAATAGTGCTTTGTTTTGCTGTTTTATACACAGGAAAACAGCCTAAACGGACCGCTTGCTAGACTATCGGTCTGTCAGGTTTTTTGGTTTGTTTTTGTGCTGCGGCAGAACCGGGCACACGAGGCTGGGCGCACGGCTCACCCCGGCTTTGATTCCCGCTGTGCCCCGCACCGTGGGCCACCCCCGCCCTCCCAGCCCGGCCCTCCCCGGCGCTCACCGCGGGCCTGGCCCGGGAAGGCGGCNAAGGGTTATTTACCTAAAGCCAGAAGTATAAAACCACACGTTTATAAATAAAGCACTGGGAACTCTTGTGTTTGCTTTGTTGTTTCAGGGGGCACGGGGTGGGCATGGTTTGTGCTGGCAGCTAGAAGACCTGTCTACCATTTCATTAATGAGGTTCTTTTGTCATTTAGCATCCTGGATGCTGCACATCCAAAGGGGCGGGGTGGAAGGAGATACTGTATACATGCATAAATTTATCAAGGGCATTTAAATACCTGCATTTCTTTTTTTTTTCTTATATATAATTATATACATATTCATTATTTTTTAAAAAATTAAGTTGGTATGTTTCTACTCCCAGAAAGAAACGTCCCAATTCCTCCGCGTCATGAGGAAGTCTGCAAAATGGGGGACTGGGGAGGGGGTTGCTGTAAAGCCCAGTCATCACCTGGGAGGTTGCATGGAAAGGAGAGGACAACCTGAGAGAGGAGGTGGAAGAAACACAGACTCCCATACACACAGCTCCTGGGTGCTGTGGAGGGGTGGGGAGGAGGAGGAAGGTGGTACCCGCCTAAAACAGTTTGCTGCCCTCTCAGGTTGCAGCCCTTCCTACTGTTCCAGTTCAAGAGAGCCCTAGAATGAACTGAGGGGTCCCACAGGTAAAGCTGTACTATTTCTAAGACGGAAAAAACCTCCCTTACAGCTTCTCATTTTGACCAGGAATGTTGGGTTGGAGGGGAAAAAATGTGGGCAAAGAAGATAGGTAGGTCCAAATTATTTTTTCAGGCTTTATGTTAAACAAAAAACTTCTCTTAATATAGGTATCTTGTGTCTATGCTAACACCCACACAAACCAGTAAGAGTATCACAAACCATTAAGAGAGATAGACTCCAATTTATTACCTCCTCTGACAAGCTTCTTCACTTCCCATGCAGTTACCATTCAGTATTTCTCTACTTGGCCCACTGAACAGCCTGTGGTGAAACATACTCACAAGGTGCAACAAAATGTAACACATTTACACCCTCTTTGTTCTGTAAACTAGAATGTTTAGGAATATTTCCTACTGCCAGCAATAGGAAGTTAGCAGGGAAGAATCAGTTGGATCAGTCTCAAATTAGAAAGAGCAACATTGCCTCCTCATCCCTCTCAGCAACAAACTTGTGGCGCCAGCATTTCCTTTACTGGGCTTCTACTACTCAATTCGTAACATGAAAGCCTGGAGCAAACAGCTCATGACTGCCATTTAAGAAAAAAGCAGTCGCTCAGAGAACAGCAAGAGAAGAAACAGAGGCCCAACAGGACACATTTAAAAATAAACCCCTTCCAATTCATTCTTCAAGTACAGATCACCATCTCCAAGTCCTAAATCTACTTTCCTGAAGCCTTTCAGTACGGTATCTTTCACAGGTATTGGCCAATGGTGTTCTTCAGGCCAAAACCATCCCTACTTCTACTGTTTTCCTGAGTCTCCTACATATACTATTCTAAATTTATTTTAAACTACACAACCATTCTCCAGATGATCTACTTGCCCAACACATCTCTTACCATCATTCTGATCAGATTTTACCTCTGGTTTCCTGAATACAGCTGTGATCCCGAGCAAAATCCATTCCAGGAAACAAAACCGACTGTGATCAGCTTAAAAAGCCGACCTGCTTCACATCACTCATTTCCAAGGAGCTTTGTTCCATATCTCCAGGCCAGCCAACTTCACTGGTTGTTGCTCTTTACCTTAATGGGAATTTCACGCTCACCACTGGCTCCTTCTGTATCATCTCTGACCTTTCTGTCACTACCTCAAAGTTTAAATAAGAAAATGGAATAAAATTGCACAAGGAAGTAATATAAAGAACCCTCAAACCGTTATCAACAGTACCAAAAGATACCTAGGTTGAAGGGACTGCTATTTTCCTGAGTGTCTTGTAGCCCTAGTACAGCAAGAAATTTCCTGTATACTAGGACATATGTTCACAGTCTGAAAGTGGAGGAACTGGGCACCTCAAAAGCAAGCTTGACCCACACTAACTTCCATCACAGACCCAACATGACTGTCATCATACATTCCACTCGCGGCCTCTCCAGCAGACCTTTTCACACAAAGAAACTGCCAGACATTTCCTCTGTGGTTTTCAACTTGCCTTCCTTTGCAAAACCTGTCTGTGCAAGACAAGCTGCCCATGGGACCAAGCACACCAACTGATTCAGCACAATGCAGTGCAGGGACAGAACTAGAAAATCACACTTTTGAAGTTTCAGTACAAGCCCATGGAAGGAAAGGTTAGCAAGGACACCTGAAACATGATTAGGCCGATTTAAATTACAGGCAGAAGTAGCTGAAAAGCTCTCCAAGTGTTCCCCATACTCCCATGTCCTGAAGCACTCAGCAGTGGTGATCAGGCAGCAAACCTATTGGGGGGAGAGAGAGAACTGCAGATTATTCAGCCCTAGAGTTATCTGGAAGAAATAGGTCATCCTACAACAGTCTAGCCGGCCCAGTAGAAAAAAGGCTGCACTGCAGATCTGCAGTCACAGAAAGAGAGAGAAGTCAATAGACCACATTTCCAAGTGCCACCACAGGATTTCAGAGAGACAACAGCCAGGACAGTAAAATGAAAAAAAATAGCTTCCAGCCCGTGCAACCTGTGTAACCAAGTGATGCAGTCTGGCTGCCTTTGACTGACTTCCACAGATGACAGCAGTCTCTCTCCCACCAAAGGCTTGTTCCATGCATCAGTTTTAAACTGAGATTACACTGCCCTGCCTAAACATAAATGCAAGACAGAAGGGAGACGGAAGAAATAAAACATTTTGTGTATCTGCCCTTGTTGTTGAGAGGAGTGGGAGTAAGGGGGAAGGTGCTGATGAATTTCATTGGTTTAAATTTTTTTTTTCTTAGCTTATTATTGACCTGAAAACATCACTGGACAATTTTAAGCCACAACAAACACAAGTTAGCATGAGCTTAGAGAAGCTCCACAGGGCAAGAAGAATATTGCACACACAAATGCAAGAAGAGAAGATTTCTGTTCCTCAGATCAGAAATTTATGAAAAGCAAAGAGGCTGAAGGCAGGAGAAATGGTAGTAATCACACTCCAAAATATCATGTTTGAAGTTCTTGGGAAATAATTTTCTGTGGGCAGTTGAAATAGCTTTACAAAAGGTAAGAGAATTCCATCTTTCTTGGGATGTAAATACTCTGTTTTCCTGTAAAGGCAAGAAGAAAACATTTTCCTATCACAGTGAAATAAATTACGTGGGTGAGCCATGACACCAAAGATCTCTCAGATCCAGAGTTATACTGTAAGAGATGGAAACCAGTCACTTCTCAGCAAATAAATCATCACCCCAGATTTCCTAGTCATGACAACATTGAAGTCAATATCCAATTCCTAATCATGAAAGGTGGCTGAGACAAACTTTCATATTGTATCTAAATCCCATTTTTAAAATGTCTGCAGAAAACCTGGTCTGAAGTACCAATATAATATCAAACTCCAGACTAAAAATACTACTAATGAATTCATAAAGTAATCTCCAAAGCATGGTTCAAGGGATGCAGAACCTTCCCCTGGAAGTGAATGCAGATAAAATACAGTGTGGGGACTGTCTTCAAACAAAGAAAAGCAGGCAGTCATCATAACAACAGCAGGATTACTGCAAGTAACAAAACTAAGGCAGGAAAAGAAAGAACAGCAAGACAAAACTTAAGCAGAGAACAGTTCATTAATTGCACAGACACTCCAGCCTGTCTCCCTGTTGGGGGTTTATAATACAGAGATTGTTTCTCGCTGGGATATGGCAAAGGGATTTACAGCTTTTTTTAAAGGACTAGGATAACAGCCACAAACATGGCACAGAGCAACAGTCAGAGAAATAAATTAATAAATAAACCCAGAAAAGGTCTGCTTCTTGATTCTCCTGAAGCCTTAGAGAGGAAGGGATTGGCTTCACTTGGACTCCTTTGCTTGTAGTCAACTGTTCAGAATTTCTTGGATAAACTGGATTTCCTTTGTTTTTTCAAGCGCCAAACATCCTGACTGGCTATGAAGAAACTTCAAGGCAATTTCTCCAAACTCTTCTTTTCAAGACTTTGTTTAGAGACAGAAAGTTAAAGAAAAATATTAAAATTGTGGCCAGCACATTGCTAAGAATTGGAGTAAGTCTGTTGTAGGAGCCTGGGGAAATCCATTTATAAGGATGTCCCCACCAGTCCTAGACCAGTGTGATGATAGCATCAGGCTGAAGCTCTCTCTGTGGTCCTCTTCTTGGGATTATTCACAAACTCCTGAAAGCCAGCCCTCCTAGAGTTTTTTGTCCATGCGTCGTTCCACAGCTTGTAGCAATAGCTCTGAGTACTGTTCCAGCAAAGCTAGTGTCTGCTCATCTCCCAGACCCTTGGGACTTGGCAGATTGGCACCACATCCCTCATTCGGTGGGCTAGTATTATCTTGTGGCTTTGCCAGTACCTCCTCAACCTTTGGAAGCTCTTCCTCATCCTTCAGAGAGTCCAATTCTTTCTTCATGGAGGAGAATGTTTCTGTCAGGAGGCCTGCTATTTTATCTTTGTCAGTAGAAGATTCTGTATCATTTAATACCTGGAAACAAAGAGGGGTGGGGGAAAAAAAAGAATGCATTTGGGTTTATGTAGAGCACCAACTGAGCAGATTCAGCCCTTTAGGGAGATAAAGCCATGAAGATTTGCAGACCAATCAAGTGTCCTTTTCAACATTCGAGACTGCCTATTTAGTCATGGGCAGGGCATGCACCCAATACTGCTAGTCACACAAAATCCAGAGGCACTACTCCAATAAGACAGAGATGGGAAGTACAGTTTTGGGTAGCGTTCCCCTTATACTGGGCTTAAAGACGTGCTGTTTCCCAGCTGCAGCACAGCACCACAGTCTCCTTTCCCTCCTGTCTGCCAGATGCAGCTGATCACAGGAACAGAGCAAGCTCAGAGCTAAAGCTTAAGTGCTGTGGCCAGAGCTGCAGAGGACCACATGGCAGACCCTCACTGTGGAAGGTTCATGCTCATTACAGGAGACTTGACAGATCAGTGCTAAGCAAAGAAATTAAGAGCTGCTATACTGTTCTGCATGTAACTCTGGTCTGGCAGTGAGGGGTACAGGCAAATGGTTGCATGTTCCCTCTCACAGCTAGATTCCCATGGTACCTCACATTTGCTAATTCTTTTCCCATACATCAAAGAACAGATGGGGATAATAAAACTTAAATATCCTGTAATATTTCATATCCAAAAAGCACTGTATAAATATTAACTAATTCCCTAATACCCCTTTGAAAAAGAGCATACTGTTATCTTCAGTTTACAGATAGGCTAAACAGACTGAAAAGTTAATTAATCTGCTCAGAGTGCCATAGCAAACTATTGGAAAATCCAAAAGCTGGAAACTGGGAGCTCCAGCCTCCCTGGTTCAAGCTAAAGGTGCAGTCAAGTGGACAACCAGGCAGCTTATGTCACTGAATACAGAGTCAGGAGAATACTTTGATCCAGTAAGCACACACACGCGAAGTCTGTGGGCTGTAAAGCCAACCTGCAGTGACAAAAGCCCATGGCGGAGGTCACTCACCATGCGGTAAAGGTGAACAGCCTTGCGCATGCTGTCCTGGAGCTCAGATACCACGTGCTCACACTGCTCTATGCTGATGCCCGAGTCTGAACGGGAGGGAAAAATAAAAACATGAGTTAAGACACCAACACACCACTATCCACGATCTCACAGTTGGGTAAGAACACAGGTTTTATAATAAGTATTTGAAAGACCATGTGCACACACTTCTCGTTCAATTTTTAGGGCTGGTTTGAGCAAATCATTTAATAGGCAAGTTCTACATAAGCTTTCTTTCATACTACCTAGAGATGCTGATTGTTTCAAACATCCCTATTTTTCCAATCTTTAGACTCTCCAACGTCAGCAATGCTTTTTCTCAGGTTGCACATTTTTGTCACAGTCAAGGATAGTCACAGATTACCCATTTCCAATTATAATTAAAGTCAAGTTGGTACTAAGGATTCTAGAGGCAAGAGGAACTGATCTGAGGAGCCTATAACTTAGCTTCCACATAGTCAGAAATCTACAATCTTTCTCTCAAGTATCCTTCTGCACAGTGTACAACTAAGTTCTGAGGATGATGGATTATACTGAATTATTGCAGTGTTCTCTAGTGAGAACTGAGGTCCAGATGAGTGCTGACAAACTTAATCATAACAAATCAGATTTCTGAGCAACCCTGTGCATACACTGCTGATACACCAAAAGCATCAGAGTCAAAGGCTTGCAATTTTTTCATAAAATAAACACTTTCATGAGTAAGACATAAACCATGAACAAAGACAGACACACACACACAAAACTGTGGTTTTCTTCAATTTGCAAAGGCCTGGACAAAGGCCATTCAACTTCCTTTAGTTACCTAAAACCAAAATTTGGTCACATCAACACTATAATTTCTCCACTTCTAAGGATATAATCTTTGAACATGCTGGAGGGGACCTGGACTAATTTTATGAACACACCTAGATGATATATAAACAAATACAGCTAGAAAAACATCTATTTATATATAAACAAAAGCATCTAGAACAAAGGGGCATGAACAAATCCTTCCATCTGCATGTTTTGATCCCAAATCACCCACGGAGTTTGAGCACAGTGGGCTTCAGTGCAGTCCAAGATCCTTGCCTTCTTCCCCCCCTCTTTCCTCTTTATGTTTAAAACTCAGCTGTTTCTTCTCAAGGTTGCTTCTGGATTTCTCCTCTGATAATTCTTTTTATTCTGGTCTCCAGCTCTTGGAGCTGCCAGTCTGGAGAAAGGCCACAAAACCTAAAAAATGCTGAAGTAACAGGCATTTTCTGCCTCTTGGGTGTGCAGAGCAGAGCTCTTCAGAAACCAACACAGAATATTAAACACAGCAGCAGTATTAAGCACGTCCACAGCATTTTAACTGCAGATGTCAAAATGCTTTAACAAGAACAATTAAGTCTCTTTATCTTCAAGCTGTTATACAAGCAGGAAAATGGAAGGACAGAAAAATTAAGTGGAAACTCAAAGTCACAGAGCAAGTCAGAAGCAGAACAGGTCTCTGTCAACTTTACAGTTTTAATCTAAACTGCCACACTGATTCATATAAGCCACAGTAAGCTGTTCACAGCAACAGCCAACTTGAATCTAAACAGTTTCTCCAGCATCTACAAATTCGGGAAACATGGTCTGAAAGAAGCTTAAGGCTGGCAGTTATAGACTGAGAAAAAATATGTTGAGGATCTACAGTGCTAAATCATCCTACTCACTAAAGGTTGCTGTTAAATATTGTCAGGGTGTGCTGCATCTTGAGAGCTGTTTAAAAAAAAGAAAAATCAATACTGGAAAAAAACTTGCTCTTTCTCTGCACTACCTGTGCTAATTCTGCAAACTGACCAAAAATCATTTTATATGTTGCCTGATTTCTATATCTAGAGGAGGAAACTCAGCCTAAAGAGTACAGACATCTACAACTCTGCAGTAGAATGTGATTTCATAGCTTCAGGATGCATCTGCTGCTGGAGGAAAGCTCACCCCTGTGTGGGGAGGGTCTGAAAGTTTCAGATGCACTCACTGTCCTTCAGAGCAGCTACAGTATGAGAACAGGTCTCAGGCAAAACACCACATTTCCTGTTTTGCATTGTGCTTCAATCTCAGGGTGTTTCATTGCTCTAGAAATGCAAAAAGTAAAATCAAAACCAGATTATCCTTCCACAATCCCTCAGTGCAGAAATATTGTGCTTAACTATTGTGATGAATGGTGCAACAGTCTGGCACCACAGAAAGCAATTGATTGGAGGATTACAGAGCTATCCCTTCTCAGGTATGAGTAAGAACAAGAGTAGCAAAAAGGATTAAAAACTGTGCATTGCATAGCCCCTGAAGGTACAAGGCATCAGTGCAGAGGTTAACGTCCAGCTTTCTATTGCACGACTCAGAAAGGTGTATTTCCTTTCAGATTGTGACACAAAAGAAAAATGTCTGGAGGTTTTAATACCACAGCAGATGATGTGGGACTAAACTGTGTCTTCTCTGCCACTAGAGTTTTCATTTGATTGAAGTACCTTAAACCAGGACCTGTAACAGATCCAAGGGCTGTTTTCAGCAGGTTAAACACTTTCCCACCTTGTACCTTTTTCTCAAACTAGAGAATTCAACAATTAACCCATGTTCTTTATATTCAAACGCAAAGGCTAGGCCTGCACATGCACTGCATGTCCATTTTGTGGACATGCCCTCAAAGCAGAGACCTTTTCACTCTCACAGGTGGCTACACAGCAAGGAGCTCACTCTGGTCAAGCCTTATCTCACACAAGAAAATTGTATGCAAACCCTTCTGGGCTTGCACGCTTGCATATTAACAAAGTAAAGTCTGAGCTGCCTGGCATAACTTCACTGTCAGTGTTATCAGTGCTTGCTTGGTTCAGCTAGCACATGTTGGCCTGTACCTTCATCTGCTGGTCAAATGTGCTCGGAAGGGGATGTGACTCATAGCGATTCCCAGCAAGTCTGCCTTTTGCATAGACCAGAAAGAGGTTTAAGCTCCTATAAGTAATTGTACAGCTAAACCACTAAATACACGACAGTGCTGAGGTCTACAAAACATTCAGCTAAGAAGGACCGTCAGACATAAGACTCAGAGGAAATGGAAACTAAAGACTGAAAAAAAGATGTTAGGTTGAAGAAGTGTCTCACCATTGAGGGGATGGCTTATGGAACGAGACAGGTGCAGACAGGACGAGACAGGCCAGAAGCTGGACGTAAAGAAATGTGATGGGATCGTGAGGCGATTCACAAAGACAGGAGACAGAAGGGGGAAGATAAGATATGGGTATCCATGCACACCTGAGACCTGTGCCGAGGCAGTTATAGACGTAGGAGACCTCGGCCTGATGGTGTCTAGTGGGCAAAGTCCAGATTGGTTGTCTAGCACACAGGCGATGCCGGTGATCCTCTCCCTGCACCCGGGCTGTGTGCCCTCAGGAGACCTTGGGCGCCAGCTCTCTGACAACTCCCTCAGTTTTAGAGTACTGACCCCTGGCTCATCCTGGCAATCTGTCCTTGAGACTGAACAATCCACTGGGCTCTCCTTAGCAAGCCCTGTTGGGATCTCTCTAGTAGGAACCAGAGATCCAGCAGTTTGGTTCTCCCTCTTGGAGGCTCGGACCTCAGGAAGAGAGGGTTTCTTTTTAGAGGCCCCAGCAGGTGACTGTGGAGACTGTGGCTCAAGCAGGGTTTTTGTTTTGGTAGTGGGTGAGAAGGAGGCCAATGTGGGTCTATCAGGTAATGGCTTAGGAATGTCCAGAATCAGATGTGCTCGGTTTGATGATGCCAACTTGCTGTGGAAGGACTTGGGAGATGAGGAGTTTACAACTGGCTGAAGTGTGGGTTTCACTGGAACATTTTCTTTCACTGGTAGCTTAATCTTCTCAGCATCTGCTGTGGAAATAAATTGCATCTTTTCTGTCACTGGAGGGCTAGTCCTGCCTTCAGCCAACATTTCAGTGGAGCAACCAAGGTATAGATTTTCCCCTACAGATATGCTCCTTGACATCTTAGCCCGGAAGCTGGTTGTGGGGTTCATGTAGGACTTTGGTTTTGCAGCCCTGACATCTTTGGCCAGCAGAGCACCAGATCCATCCATCTTCAACATACTGGCTGATAACACCCTGCAATTGTTAGGTCTGGGATCCTTCTCAACCACCAAAAGAGTCTGAGGACGCTGCTTGGCAGAGGATATCACTCCAGGACCCTTATCTGTAAAAATTAAACAGACAAACACACCAAAAATAGACAAGAGCCTGCAGTGAATTCCTAAGTCAGAAAGTAACAGAGCTGCCTCAGTTCAGCCCCTGGAAGATGTGTACAGAACCACTACTTCAAGTTTATATCATCAAGCCTCAACAGCTTTCTTTTTTTCCCATCCCTCATCCTGCTCACACACTGCTGCTTTCCTGGTGAGAGAGATTTGTTCTTTCAAGTGCATGGTCAGAAGACCTCAGACTACTGTGACTGTTAACAGAATGGCCAGAGGAAGCAGGTGAAAACTTACATAGCTGTTGTGGTGATTAGGTGGGTTTTCATTTCCTTAAGCAGATTGCACGCATAGTAATGGTTCATGAGTTGATTTTTTCAAAAATAGTTATTTCACGCAGAGGGCATAGATACAGTAAGCTCTCTGTTACTGTCTCCTCTTTCCTTCTTTCTCTCCTCCCCACCCTGGGGAGCTTCAGTCTTAGCTTAGACCAACTACCCACAGCAAGAGAGAATTTTTTTGCAAATACTTTATTTCACCCTTACCAATGCTCCTCCCACAGCTGCCAGACAAATATTAGAGACTGATAATTAGAAGACCAGTATCTGCATTACAAATTAAAAATATTTTCCCTTGACAGGCTAGGAGTTAGAAGACATGTAAAGCCTGTAGCTCAGAATGCAGAAAGACATAAACTTAATTTAAATCTCTATTCAAATGTCGCCATTTAATTCTTGGGTTTATACCTTCATTCCAAGCTGTGTCCTTACCCTCATGCACAAGGTCATGAACTGATTGCGCCTTTCTCATCACTGCATTCACAGGGCCTTCTGGAAAGGAGGCGATAACCCGTCCAGGAGCCATACCAACTCTGCTGGCCTCCAAAGCCGATCTGCGCCTTTTCTGGACACAAATAGCTCGATTCGAATTTACATGCTCCGGGAGCTGGCTGTTCTCCAGTGCATCACCAGGATGGCTGCTGTCATTTTTCAACGCGTCTGGGGTAAACTGATTAGTCTGGGCTGGCAGCTCGATGGGCTTTGAATCCAGTATCAGATTTGATGAAGAGAGTGACAGTCGTCTAGAGAACACAATAAAGGAACCTCAGTTAAAACAAGTAAGTATGTTGCCCTGGATAAACAGGAACATGCATTAAGCCAGTTTCTCTGGGATAAATAGCCCTTTCCTAGCTGGAATTTTTCAAGACAAAAATGTCCTAAGCTGTTACCACTTCATTCTACTCAACCCTGTATGCTCTAGTCTTCAGGCATTTGCCCTTAGGCTGTGCAATCACAAATGACATTGTGTTGCTGTTTGCATGGAGGACACTCAAAAAGGTGAAGGCAAAAAAGAAGGAAAAATTGCAGGCATAGGGAAGACTGGGCAAAGTCAGGTCAGGTCTTTTCTCTCAGCTCACTTTACTAACAAATCTTTTCAATTCTAAGATACCCTAAGGGGAAGTAATTACGCTTTCCTAACATTATGAAAGCATAATGGCCAGGAAATCTGGTCAGTATCTTCAAGAGGAAAGCCTAATTTCCTCTTCCTTTCCACTTCAGACAGGCACAGGGGGCTTATTTCAGAAAGGAGGCAACATTCAATGTTTGAACAGCTAAACAGACTAAAAGCCCAGAGGTTCTGATAACCTAAAATTACCTCTCGTTACATCTCTAGAACACCAGTGACTTCCTTCATCACTGAACTCATCCCTGCAACTCTCCAGAAGTTTACACAATAGCTAACCGCTGGCTTTCATCCCAAATATACGGTCCCAACACGAGACAGACTACAAGACACTCCTGACAGCAGCAAGAGCCACTGAATATAGCCATAACAACTTTCCCTAACATGGTGAATCTAGGCACAGCTGGTGAACCATAGAAGATGTATTCAAATCTGCTCAGCCCTACACAAAGAAATTCCTTTAAGCAGAGATTTCAGGTTGTCATTTTAGAGAAGCAGAGGAGTATTTGTTTTAAATATTTATGAACCAAAATCAACAGAAGTATTTACTTCATTTTTTGTTTGATTTTTTTCTTTGTTTTGTTGGGATTTTTTTTTTTTTAACAAGAAGGAAAACAGCTTGGAGAGGCCTTTTGGGGCGCTTTAGGAATAAGGGTTTTTTGGAAGAACAATATCCCCAACAGGGGCTTTGTATGAGACACCAGAACACCCTGTGAAGGCATGGGACCGAGAAACAAAGCTAAGTAAGAAAGGACTGTAAAACAAAGGAAAACTTCACAAATCTACTTTTCATTGTCCAAGCTGAATGAAATGCAAAAGAATAAACAGAGCATAAACAGTGAAGAGTAAATTAGATTATTAGCAATTCGTCAAACTGAATCAATCAAGGCATTAATCATGAAACAAGCACACTGTTGAAAGAGGAAAAAGAACAGAACAATAGTGTCGCTTTAGGAAGAAACAGAAACAGCTAAAGTGACCCAGGACAGCCTGTCCAAATCACAACGGCCTGCAACAAGCCTGTTGGGTGCTATGCTAACACCTTGTTATGCCTAAGCACACCAAGGCCAGAAGTTTGCTCAACTATTTTCACCCAGGACCTAGCATGAGATCTGCTTGTACTGGTAAAAATAGACAGAAATACTCAAAAAAGCTGAGCCATACCTGAGAGCCGGGGACTGGGAAAGAAAGCGAGAGGAAATGCTGAGGTTTTCAGTTCTTTCCAGATTCCTACATGAGCCACCTAAAAATTTTGGTTAAAGGAGAGAGAAAAATGAGCAGTTTAGTTATAGAACAAACCTTCTGACACATGCATTTTCTCAGCACAGAGACTATCAAGTGTTCCCTCATATCCAAGGGGATTTTTCTGAGTTAAAACCACAGAAAACAAAATAATTATATTTCCTTTGCCTTTTCTGTTCTACTTAGATTACTCTGCCTTAAGCTGCTACACTCCCCAAGGGTACTCCCCCTCCTTTTTTGCTTTCCTTTGTGTCCTATCCTGCCTGTAGTACTGTGAGGCACTGGCATCAAGCAGAAAACAAAACAATCAAAGCGGGGGAAAAAAAGAAAACAAATAACGCACACAGATATTGTTGCCTGAAGCCATTATCAATTCTAAAAAGATATGCTTTGTTCTGGAGTTGGTCGATAAAGACAAACCAGTTCCTCTGCCACTCTGGTGTCTCCTCTTATTCTGTCCCTCCACCCAGCATTTCAGCCTTTTCTTTTGTGACATTTGCTATGCCTCGATATGCCACAAGAGGCCACTGCATGTCTCCTATCGCGGAGGTGAACACAGTTAATACCTTCGTATGCAACAAGGATAAACCAGTCCGGGAACATGAGAACAGTTCTTCAGGGTTCCAGGGACAACACTTAACCCAAACTGACACAGACCACAACCTCATCCACGCAAAGTTACACAAAGGCTGATGGAGTTAACAGCTGTCACACTTCTTTAGGCCTCTCTATACTGTTCCCTGTTTTCCCTGCTTCCTGTACACACACATCCATAAAAGCCTAGCAGAACTTGTAGCCTGCTTTGGCTCATACAGGAGAAAAATCTGGCGTGACCTTGCAAAGTAACCCCACTGAGCAGAAAGATGTACCTTTTCTATCAGTGTTGCTCAGAGTCCCAAAATGCTCCTTGAGGAATTTTTCCTGATCAGGTATCTGAGGAATTTCTCCTTCTGGCAAGCTAGTACCCACATCCTCCTCTCCTTCTTCTCCCTCCAGGTCTGAGACGCCGTCTACACTTAGGGGCTCAGTACTTTCAGAATCTGGGAAAAGGGAAAAAAAACCCCAACACTGTAATAATTTAATCAGAGTAACATTAACCAGGTTAAAAAGAAAAAAATTCAACGAAGATACTAAATCGAACCTAGCATATTAAAGTCAGTCAGCATCACGTATAATAATTCTCTAATCTACCATATCACACAAACAACATAGCCTATGGGATAACCAACACTAGACCTGCCTCCTTATCTAGCAAGGCAAAAGAAAGCCAAAGATGCACAAGGAAAGTGCACTGAACGCCTGCTTCTACAGTGGCTTCATTGAGGTGTCTGTTCAAATGCAGCAGTACTAATGTGACTAATAGGAGTGTGACCTCTGTTCAGCTCATGAAGAGCTCACATATAAATACATTTATAGTGCCTTTGCATCTTACCTTCATTTGGATGGTCTGGGCTGGACAGACGACTGCTGCTGTAATCTACAGAGCAAGCACTGTCTGGACTGTGCTTGTCTGGGCATCCATTACTGTGATAACCTCTACACAGCTTCCCATGGGGCAATGCTTTTACCTGGAACTCACTACAAGAGAGACAGGAAGATACAGCACTAGAAGAGATATTTGTTTCACATGTAAAGAAGCATATTTTAGCTTTAATAAGGCCTTACCTGTGTTAGTAACACCTTTGATTACAAATGTAAGGCTTTAAAGAGAAAAAGAAGTTGATTTCTCTCATTATAATACAGTATATTTTTTGCATTTCATTAAGCTTGGACAGTGAAGTCCCAAGGGGACTGTCTGACTTTCTGGGCGTTGTCAGTTCCCATGATTACCAGGCACCAGCACCGCACTGCCTTGGCCTGATTTCCAGCACAGGTGAGGAATGAATGTAGAGGTCTAAGTGACGAGAAAGGGACTAAACCCAGACCTATACCTGCATGAGAAACTCCAGTTTGCCATAGATTTAAGCTCTAATACAATATTTTTTCCACATTCGTGACCTGCTTCTTTGGGCAACTTCTCTGATGCAAAATTTAGAAGATTCTGGGTTAGAGAAAGACTAATTTAGTGAAGAACATCATACAAAAATACAATGTTGTTCCTGAGTTCCTGATTTCTGTTGTAATTTCATGAATCTTATTTTGCCAAATGTCACTAGCACCATTCTCCTGCCTGATGCCTAAGGATTTCAGTTTTCCACTTTGTTAAATACTTTAGCTTCAAATGTACTTTAATGCAAGGTAGGATACAGACGTCACCCAACGGCAACTACCCCTGGCAGCTCCCAAACTCTGTGTACACTGAGATGTGTCCAGTCCATATTCAACGGCACCAGAGGGCCTCCCTTTCTCACATGATAGAGCAGCACATGAGTCTACTCAGTCCAAACGTTACCATAATAAAATTGAAAACGAAGAAGAGAAACTAGGCGAAATCTAGCAGCTTTAACTGCAAAATCTTGGCATGCACTCTTGCATAAAAGTCTGCCTAAAGCTATCAGCCCACTCTTTGTAACAGAACAGGAGACGACAAAGGAAATTAAATAGCTTTTAGCATCAGGTTAAGACGAGAAGGGGAGAATAAAATTCAGGGAAAGAAAATAAAATCGAGCACAGAAAAATTAAATGACAAAATTAAAACAGTAGAAACAGCAGAGGAATAAAAAAGGTCTCCACTGTCTCCAGTGTCCTTTTCCATTCCATCGATATCATGCAAACCATTCTATTTCCCATAAAAGAGTCATCACATACTGCATTTGTTAAATTCTTTCCCAATTGTCATAAGTAAGTGTTCTGTCATTTCTCCTGGGCAGACATTTCTTTGCCACATGTGTCACTGTTGAGTGGTTTTCCAGCTTCCAAGTTTTCTCTTGCTTATTTCAACCCAGATAAGGGAGAAAGCAAGAAGGTTGATCCCAAGTTGTTTAATCAACAACCAAAGAAAACCAAAAAAAACTTAGAGGAGACTGCTAATGTGCAGTTTCCTCAGAGGGAAATTATTTTAATGGTGCCTTCTTAGTTTCATGTTACTTTATCATCCATCTGACATAAAACTCTCATCTAAACATGCCTGACATCAACCAACTCATCTAAGTTAACACACAAGCTGCAACAAAACCAGAACAGAAACATCTAAGCCATGCACAGCAGAGAGCTTATTTTTAACCTGCTAGAGTCTGTGGGATGGATTTCATCTTGCTCAGGGTAGATTACACATTCCTCACTCTCTGAAGGTTCCAGTTCCTGAGAGAAAATCCCATTTTCACAAGACACAAGCCGAATCACTTGGGGTCGCACGCAAGACCCGTTGTCTTGGGGAGGTATTGAGCTGCCAACCTGGTTTAATAAAAGAGAGAGAAAATTAGAATTACCACAATTTTGCCTTAAGTCAGGAACTGCTGTGCAGAGCTAGAAAGTATGCATTACAGCATAGAATATGACAAGGAATCTGAAATCAGAAAACACAGTATTTCTATGTGTCTTCTGTTCCTTATTTACTAAACTTGTCAGACTACTGCTGTACTTTCCAATTTTGTTTTCTGTTCGCAAACCCCTAAGATTCCTTGGTAAAGTACTCTGACCACACATCAGGAATGTAAGCCATGTGGCATTACCTTCTATAAACTGATCAGATATAATTCACAAAATTGGGCCACAGATGAAAAACTGATTTACTGTACACAACAAACCCAATCCTCTTCTCAGTCACACAGTTACAAAGGAAGAAAAAACTCTAATTAATTTAGACACTGACACAGACTGATACTGGAAAACACCCATTAGCTTTCTGAGGTAAGAGCACACAGCTGCTATGACCCATCAATACAAAGATTAAAGGGAACTTGCTGATCTAGCACAGCCCACAACTAAGGGAATCATATAAGCCACATTGCAATGGCTACTGGAGTCAAGAAACTGCTCCCCAGCAGCATGAGCTAGCAGGTACTCATCTGTAATTCTGAGCTCAGCTCCTCAGCTTGTCTTTGACATAAATAATCAAAGAGCTAAAAGAAAAAATGAGGTCTTCCTGTCATTGAAAAAAAACTTGATCTCTGCTATAAGATGGCAGAATCACACACTGCAGGAGTACTAACTACAAGAAGAGTTATCTATGCAAGTTTCTCAGAAGTCATTCAGAACACCTCTCATGATAAAAAGAATAGCATCAGCTAGTAATAAATGTAGGTAATAACAAATAGATGCAGGACAGATGCACTCAGAGTAGATTCACCTCCTCAGAGCAGTACTGCCCTTACTTTGTTGATGTGCACAGGAAGGTCAGCATGCTCTTCTCTATCATCCCCATTGCTGTTTTGAGACAGCGAGTCTCGACTCGGAGAACGGGAAACAGAGAAGGACTCCAACTGACGCAAGTCAAGCATAGATTTCACAGTCATCTCTATGTTGCTGGTTGGCTGGGACCAGCGCCCACGTTGCCGGGGCATCTTACTCATTGGTGCCTCTGAGCGCTGGATTGCCGCTATCTCTTTGGCCTGAAGGAAATTGAAAGAAAGATAGTCTTAGGGACTGAGTTTTGCTGAAAAACAGGAGAAAAAAACCCCGTGAAACAACACAATTACGTCCACCTCTATAAAAGCTTCAAAACTGTCTGGTGGGACAGCTTAAAATCCCACTTTTAATCATAAAGCGTCAAGTACAGATGATACTTTTGTTGCTGCATAATTGAACATATTTAAATGTCTTGCTCAGATCCAAGTATATGAACACCTTCAGCATCACATGAGATTCAGACCAAAAATGAAGGGGTAAAAGCATAACATCTGATGAAAAGATACCGATGCAAAAATCCCAGGTGCAACTCTAGTCTCTCAACTCCCTGATCTCTTAAACTAGGCTCTATTTTGTCAAGTCATTCTTCGAAGAGAGGTTTTTCAATGGTTTCCCGCTGCAGCTGTATCTTTCCCACCTGTGCAAATGAAGTTTTTAATCTCTGTGGGAATTTCCTTTTCAGTTTCCCTATGAGAAGGAATACAGTTTGAAGGTTTAGTAACTCACCCTCCTCATTTCCCAGTGAGAAAGGCTTCTTGAGAGGGTAAGGTCTTGATCTGGAAAGGTAAAAAGATGTACACAAAGTTGACATCCTTAGCCAGCAGTTCAGCTTTTGAACAACCTCTGACCTCATCTTTCTTCAAAGACACTATTCTTCCACCTTTTGAACCATTGTCAGTACGTGCCTTCCCACAGAGTATCAAATCACTGTATTAAAATTTTAATGGAGATATACTATTTTAGGATTTTTACTGACTCAGCAGACCCACTGCAGAACACTTGCCACAGTGCAGTGTTCTCACAAAGGCTTGAGACCAATACACTGTAGCATCTGTGGTAAAAATACATCAAATTAACAATGGTAATCTCTATTGTACATTTTAATAGACATCTCTAGAATCCATTATGAGGTCTCTTTTGGTTTCTGCAGAGTTCCAATAGCTTGTAGACCCAAGCCAAAATTTTTTTGGCAAGTGGGAACTAGAAAGAAACTTGACAATTTAACAAATGGATTTCTACTCAAAACTCTGAAATGTACTCCTCTTCAGAAGCAGGAATGGGCAACTCCACATTACCCATTAGTATCTACCCATCTGTTTCTGTTTTGGTCTTTCTGCCTGTATCTTGTTATCTCTAAGCCAGCATCTCTTCTCCCCCTTCACATTCATGTCATTTGCCTCCATTTCTGCCCCTGTGCTCCTCTCCCATTTATACCTGAGTCTCTCTCAGTGTCGCAGTTGGACTGAACATGGAAAGACTGCAGCCCACGTAACTCATCTTCATCATTCCCTTCATCTTCACCATCCTTGTCACTGTCTGATGAGAGTGCAGGCACAGAGGACAAGGCAGAGATGGACTCGTGCCTGGAAGAGAGGAATTAGAAGGAATATTATAGTCTATGTCAAGAATTGCTCACCATTTCAATCCTTACACCAGGCAGTTCTCCACCTTATCACCATCCACAGTCAGGCTGCGACTGTGAGGAGGCAGTGAGGAGGCTGCCTCAACTCTTCCAAACAGCCCTCACTCTAGCACAACCCACCTGAGAAGCAGGGCAAATTACATACCGCACAAAGTTGCGTAGAACCTGCCACAGCAATCACTTCACATACATGGAAGGCTGACAGAAATCAGCATAGAAGAAAACAAGTCTCAGAAAGTCAAATGGAATGAAACTTGGCCTTCCATTTCAATTGATAAGGTCAAGATGATAGACTATATTTGAAAGGCAAATATTTTTCCCACCCTTAAGCATTTCCTCTCTGGAACTGTTTTACACATCAAAAATGTCAGAGATGGTCTTTGTTTGAAAGTAATTGGGTTTAAGGCAAATTATCCTGTAAGAGACAGGTTCATTTCAAGGATTGCACCCGGCAGAACCTGAAGGCACAGCCCACACACCATAAGAGCACCATGCTGTCTATTTTAGCCTTCAAGCACAAGGATCATGTAAAACATATTCTGGGCAGATCTTTCATTAAAGTAGATCAAGACAAGTTTTACCACACAGACCTCAGAGGCACACCCAGCAGAGAATTGCCCAATCCCAATCAAGGACACTCACCAACACCAAACTTTATCTTCCTCCTCTTTTCTCCTCTTTCTCCCCTCACCCCTTAAGTCCACAGAACCAAATGATCTAATGCCCTTTGTACACTAATTGAAGAAGGAAAAATCCCCAACGAATACGTCTGAGTAGCACCCACTCCACAGCCTTGAGCTAGAGTGCCAAACTCACCAATAGTAGCATTTATAGGATATCACTGGTGGGTGTTGAGCGTCAAGCATTATTCATGAAATAAAAATAGCTCATCCACCAAATACAGAGCAGTCTGGCAAGGGAGCAACATCTCCTGCAGCTGACAGATAGCAGGCAGTATTGAAACACGGTAAGAAGTAGTTAAGATATTTTAATCTTTTCCTGTGTAGTGGCAGAACATTAATTTCCATTTTATCAGGAGTGTCTGAGCAATAACTACCCAGTCATTTCAGATGAGCTTTGAAGCGTTCTGGCAAAAAGAAGAGTGAAACTGACTGTAGCCTGCAAAGTTCTCAAGTGAAACAGTTTCATACTGGCAGCCCTCATCTACTTTTGACACTTGTCAGTCTCTCTTATCTATTCTACTGTCTCCTCATGTGTCCATCTTGTCACTCTCGGATTCTTGTGTCTAAGCAGGTAAATACCAATGAAGTCCAAGCCCCAGAGTATGTTTGTGGTTATGCCATGCTTCGTCCTATGATGTACATTATCATTATATATGGTAGGCAATATTAACTTCGTATCAGTAACTTTGATAGCATCCTTCTGCTTGTTTTCATTATGGTTCGTTGAGCAGTTTATTGAGACATTTCAACATCTAACTTGTTGAATACCTCATTACAATGAGGTGATCTGGCAAGGCAAGATTATATATTTGCTAAACTCCTATGGGTACTGTCATTGGTGTAAACAGAGACAGGAGGATTGCTATCCATGTGTTTTATGTTACAAACAGAAATATGGCCCCTGTCCATCAGATGGTGACAGACAAAATTAGTAAGAGGAGAAAATGTAGGTTCCGGTATTCTTTAAGTAGGAGAATGTAAAACATATTTTGGAAGTCAGATATTTTTTCATACCTCACAGGAAGTGATAAATTATGAAGTCACGTGTGTTTGATAACAAATGTAAGGTTATCTTGAATATCCCAGCAAAAATTCATGCCCCTCTTCCACATCCTTCTTTTTATAACTCAAGTATGCTTTTCAAACTCAGTCCTTTAACTTGAAGGGAGACTGAGCGGTATTTTCAAAAGGACCTTAGGTACACTGACTTGAAACAGAGATACTCCTGAAATGAAACCTAGGTCTCCAAAGTCTTGGGTGTTTTAACTGTTATTCTTGCCCAAGTCAATCCCTCAGTTCAGTCTTCACTACTTTTTCCTTTCTTTCCCTGCCTTCCCCTATTTATTTGGATTTTCTTCTAAATCCCTCTGTTGCACATCTCCTCAATACTCTTCCTCAGTTCTTTTTCATGCTTAGATGGGAATCGGAGTAATGTACAGTGAGTTTTCAAGCACCAGAGCAGTTTCCACATAAGTATCATATGACAGCACTGTGAAAATGAAGGAGTAAGACTTCTGGGTTTTGCTGAATTCCCGCTGAGAGCATATCCAGCCAAACCCCAAAGCATCATTATACCAGAATGAATGTTTCAGAGTAGCTATTAGAGAATAGCATGTAGAGACATGTCTAATTCTCATGACACATGTGACTCACCTAGAGCAAGTGTTTTAATTGTCCTCGCTCATCTTCTTTGCTGAGGAACTATCCGGTTCTAGCATCATAGAATCAATAGAATCATGAATGTTGGAAAAGACCTCCAAGATCAAGTCCAACCTTTGACTGAGTACCACCATGCCCACTAAACCATATTATGAAGTCTCACATCTACTCATTTTTTTAACACTTCCAGGGACAGTGACTCCACCATTTCCCCAGGGAACCTGTTCCAATGCTTAACAACTCTTACAGTGAAGAAATTTTCCCTAATGTCCAACCTGAACTTCCCTTGGCACAACTTGAGGCCACTTCCCCTTGTCCTGTTGTTAACTGCCTGGGAGAAGAGGCAAACCCCACTTGCTACAACCTGGACCTTGTTCTCTACAAGTCAGTAGAGTCAGTTGCCCTTCAGCTCCGAGTTTTTGAAGGGTCAGGCAGTACAGGGTCAGGGGCAGGGAAAGACTTCCAGTTAGAAAATCTTCAGAACACATAGATAAACTTAAAAGCGCCATATGTCCTTATGGAGATCTAGTATTAACACATCTGATAGTAGGCACTCTGTATTCCCTTGTATGACCTGAATCGAACCCTGTTTTCTTTTCTTAAAACAAAACAAAGCAGACAAGAATGGCAACTGTCCATTTAAAGAGGTATGTTGTCAGCATTCCCACTTTGGTCTTGTGCTATTTAAATCCTCAGCTTTAGGGACATATTTATGAAGCCCTAACATCCTATGTGGTAGGTAGCCCTGGCAGATGGTGCCCAGCACTCCCCCCTCAAATGCCTAAGGGTTTTAAAAAGAAAGTTATTCTGCTTTTCCCCACAAGAAAAGAGTTCCCCTGGTGTTAATAATTGCTGTAGTTCATTGCAGACTCAGGCACCATTTCTGATGTGGCATCAAAAGCCTGACCCATTCCAAGCCCTAGAAACAACACAGCTTTCCTGGACTCATTACGAATTCAAGGAGGAGCTCTTCTTTCCAAATATATCTGACAGCACACAGTACTTCTTCAGCATATATATATAACTTCTAGACAATGTAATTTGGATAACATTTCTAACTCCTGCTATTTATAGCAAAGCCTCACAGAAAGCAATGGAAAAAGTGATTTTTAAAATTAATGTAAAAAAATATATAAATGCTCAGCTAAAACATGGCTATGAGCCCTGCAAATATTCCACTGTAAAATCAATTTAAAACTCCCCTTACAAAAATTTGAGACAAGCTTTTTAAACTATAAATGCATTCTTAGATCAAAACCCTATTAAGTGGCCTTTACATGATTCCTTTACTAAAAATATAAAAGCCTTAAAACCAAAATGTACCAGCAATATTAACTGAGTAGAAATTCTATTATCCTGAACTATCAAAGCTTCTCATGTTCAGAAAAAAGCACGTATCTGCAATTACCACAACCACAGGCAGAAATGAAAGGCTCTCAGGTACACTGTGGAGCACTGTAACTCATATAGGTCAGATCAGTTCCAAGATAATACAATGACCTATAAGGGTGAGTCAGAGAAATCATTCAGAGGAGAAATGTTAGTCTCTCTAGAAGTTTTCTGGGGGGACTGAAAATGCCAGGACTGTTCAGCTCAGAGAGCAGATTGGATAAAGAGAGGTTATGATAAAGGTTTATGAAACCATAGGCCCTACTGATAGCTGGATGCAGAATAATTGTTCACCAAAGCTAACAATATTCAGAAGCAGAAGACTTTCAACAAAACTAGAAGGAATGTATTTTAACAGAGGCAAAAAAGACCTTTTTTCCACAGAGAGCAGAGAACTCCGGGAACTTGTCACAAAAGGAGGCTGCAGAGGCAGACAATATTACAAAGCTCAGAAAGAATTTTTGCAAACTCAGTGGACAATGGGACTGTGACCAAATACTAAAGGGAATAGGTACAGATGAACCTCCTCACATCCCTGATATAACAATAGAGTATGAGGCAAATGGACCACAAAAGTTCACAAAGCAAGGCTCACACAGCGTCTCACTAAACAGCACCTTCCATTGCCACTGTAACAGGCAGAACACTGGTCTTCATGGGGCACTGGTTTGACCCCGAAAAGGTATCTTCTCTGTATTTGTACTCACAGTGTTACTCAGCTGGGTCAATTCCTGCCCTGACAGTCACAATTGGACAAACAGCACTATCCTGAATTGGAAATCTTCAGCTCCCACTGCCTCCTCATATCAGTTACCTCAGTTACCCCCCCATATCAGTTTTGTTCCCCCAGTATGATTTGGATTATTCATCCTGTAATACACTCATAGAACTAGCAGAATGTATTACTCCCCCCACCAAATTCTAGTAATCTTATTCTAGAGAAAATCTTGTAGAACAAATGACTTACCACCAGGCAGGGAACTTTCTCATACTACAGTCACTCTTTTGAGACAAAAATTTTTTACACCACAAGGTACAACTCTATACTGCAATCTACACAGACTTTGGAAACACAACCGGAATAGGTACAGGGCATTTAAAAAAAAAACAATCTTACTCAAGTTCATTAGTTTTCCTTCTCCCACCTCAATAATGTTGGTCCAATAGGCTCTTCTTCCATCTTTAGTCCCAATCCAAAATGCTCTGGAGTTATGTCTTTGCTGATCTCCAGTGACCACAGCGGTCAATCAAAACTGAAAACAAGCCCTCAAAGCTGACAAGCAAATTCCAGGCTTGCAAAGAGGTTACCAAACAAGTTTAATAAAGTTCCGGGCTTGGCATGGCACTAGCACCGCCCTTCAGCAAGCGTCTGTGATGAAAACAAGTATCACCTCACATGGAAGAGGACTGGGATTATCTGCCACAGGCTGAGCCTTGGTAGGGGAAGGCGGCAGCTGCTGGAAGAATGGAGAGACTGCTATAAAAAGCACAGTGCTTACAGATACAGAATTCTGGCTAGAAAAAAAGGCTTCCCGAGTTTTCCCAGCATCATTACTGGAAGCACTTATTAGACAAGACTCATTTCAAGAACGAGGAGATCAAGACCTTCCAAAACAAAACTATGCAGACAGACTTGTTCCAACATTGCTTGCTGGCAAAGGAAGTGGGAAGGTCCTCATGATACTCAGCAACCAGTGTGGTAAATCCTGCAATGCTTTGGTACTTCTATATCCAGAAATCAATTTGTAGTCTTTTGGAGGAGGAAAACTGTGGAACATAGGAACGTCTTCCCCACTATGATCTTGTATCAGCTTGGTCAGGACTCTCTTCTGCACTGCTTACAATTAAACTAGTTTCAGCTACTTACGGACTACAGAGAAATCAAATCCATTACATTAATAATCCAAAATCCCCCGTCACTCTTGTTCTGTTTAAAAACAGAAGCACCATCTTGTAAAGAAAGGTCACCAGATAAATTTAGATCTATTCAGCTTATAGGCTGTAGTAGTAGTTTGTTTTTAGATATGTTGTTTACCGAGCAAAAAATAGTAATATGATTTAGCTGCCAAGAGCTTTTCCCATTTAAATTATTTTTATATTTATTATTTATATAAAAATTATTTTAGGTTTTTCAAAGCCTCCAGAAAACAGTTAACAAAGAAACAGCACAACTGTAAGGACTCTTTCAGAATTACAATCAACAGCAAACTCGTACAGCTCACAGGTATACATCAATACTGACACCGTAGAAAACAGTCTTTAAATTGCATTCAGCTTAGATCCAAAGAACTTTATTCATGAAGGATCACGGCTTCCCAGGTGGGATGCTGTGCACCATCTTCAGCATTCCTGGGTGAACTGCTTATTAAAGTTTCTGACCACATCATTAAACTAAATTAAGACAGAAGAGGTACTGCATATACATTGCAGTCAGTGAAGCACACTAAGTCTGACTGGAAGATCACAGTCTGGTTTCTATATCCAAAGAAGAAGGGCACAAAAATCATGGCAAATCCAACAGAAAACTAAGATAATTTTTGGAAGACACTATCAGTGAAGACAGCAGAAACCTTACAGTTGAATCCCAGTGCTACACTTTTCACATGCCACCCTACACAGCCAGCCACCTCTTCTTAGTCTGCTCTGCTCACCTCATGAGTCCAGCTGCCTTGCGAGGAGGAGACTTCTCTGCCTGCTTCCCTCTCTGTTTCATGTCAGACAGCCGCTGCCGCATGTTGATGGTCATCTCTGAGCTCAGACGCCAGATGAAGATACAACTGAAAGAGGGAAAAGGTGAAGCTGGGTTCAAGTCTCAGTTTGGTTTATTGACACTAATTCTCATGGCAGAGACAAACAAGAGCCTTTCTATCTGTGGAGATACACACAGAAACAGAAACTCAATCCCATCACTAGCCTCATGACAAAAGGGTAACACCCGCCTGACAGACTCCCTGTGAGCGAGAGCAACTGCAGAGGTATTTGAACAGACTCATGTCTGATCCTGTACCTTTATTTGACTATCTGACCAGCTGCTGAAGGAAATGCCATAACAAGTCCCTCTGTGGTCAGCAGTGTAAGTGGAGACTACAGATGTCCCTTGCACCTTCTAACAGTGGTTAAGCTGCAGCCTCTGATTGCAACTACCTTCATGGACAAGGCCTTTCTAATGACCAGCATCCCATGGAGTTTCTGTGCTGTAATCAGCTTAACTTTTATTTGGCAGTACATTTTGCAGTTAGGGTGCTCCTGCTATTTTACTTTGACTCCCTCCAGGACACTGCCAAGGAATTTATATGGCCATTAGCTGAGTTGGTTAGAGAATGGTGCTAATAACTCCAAGGTCATGGGTTCAATTCCCATATGAGCCATTCACTTAAGAGCTGGATTTGATGATCCTTTTGAGTCCTTCCCAGCTCAGAATATTTTGTGACATTTGACTGAATTTGGTCAATGGATTCAGAAGCATTTGAGACAGAGGAACAGTATGATCTCATTTCATGAATTTCTTCAGAAATTCAGCTTAAAAAAATATATATTTAATATATAAATATATTCCTCATCCCATTACAGAATACCGTATCTCATCTTCAGCTACTAGAAAGTAAAATGACCAGCATTCTCTTTGAAATTTAACCTCAGTACTAACTAATTCTTTTCATCTCAGCCATCTTTCCTGTCTAGCTGGGTATACTAACACTCATGCAGAAAAAGAGCTGGTGCTTTTGCTATCACTTATAAAATCCTGCACCCTACTCTGGAATCCAAAGAGGATTTAATCCAGTTCTTCAAGATCTATCAGTGCCTGCATACTCATGGGTACTCCAATCCACCAAAGATTTTTCAGTGAGTGACTTTTTCCTCTTACTTGACAGTCTGTAAAAATTGATTTGCTTTGCCATTTTGAACAATGACCATGAAATTTGGTCTCCCTGACATGAGGTACATGTCAAAAGGGCCAGGATCCCAAATGCCTGAATCTTCTCTTTCTCTCTCATGAGGAGACGGTTTAAAAGGATTTAATTTCCATATCGCATGAAAACATAAACCCCTTTTTCCATTTGTGGAGATTTTAATGAAAAATGAAAAATTTCCTTCTTGCCCACAGTGCCACGCTCAGAAGCATCACTCCCAGCTACTGAAATGACATAGAGACTCTTCCCATTGATGGTGAACACACTGTCATCATCCCACTCCAGCTTTTCATCCAGGAGAAAGGGGTGAGGCACTGCATTTGGGAACTATGGCAACCCGGGGCAACCAGCTGCTTCCCCTCAAGCAGCAGCTCTCTCGAAGTAACAGCCATAATCTGCTGCTAAAAAAAGTACTCAAAAGGAGGAAACAAAATTCTGAAAGCAAATCTGGCTTGTTCATTTTTTCCACCCCTACAGCTATCCAACCTAGAGAAAAGAAGCAAACAACATGAATTTGTGAATACATTAGCATTCAACACCTACACCTTTTGCTGGGATTTGGAGAGGGATGGTGGGGCGGGTGTTTTAGTCCTTTTCTCATATGAATCTCACAGTCTTTGTGCCCTTTCTCATCTCCATTTTTGTTTCTATTCTCAGTTTTACTCTTTGCACATGTTGCTGCGTGTGAACAGACTATTTTCCTTGATCTCCTTTGAAAAACATGCTTTCTCATCTGCTTACAACGAAGTTCATCATGAATCCTTTTCTCATTTCTCATTCACCTCCTCTACATCCTTAGTGAAGAAAATGACCCTTTTGCTCATGGAAATGTCAAGGGAACACTACACTAAATCACAAGAATCACTGGGGATTTCAAACCTTCCGTGTTTCTGGAATTTGTCAGAAGTCCACAACAAAAGCACACTCTATCTAGCAACTTTTTCCCTTACCTATTTACACATATGAATGGTAAAGAAAGAGGAAAACTAAATTATTTTTTACTGAAAGACAGAAATAACCAACTGATGAGATTTAAGATGATATATTGTATGTTCTGTAATAACTCACCCTATAAAACTCTCTTTCCAATTCAACTGTATTTTATTCATAAAAAAAAAGAAAGAGAGAGAGAATCAGAGTTGCTCTGGACTTGCAGTAGCACTCCAAGAACCATCTTTGTCAAAAGAAAAATTTTATTCAGTTCAGCTGATTAAGCATTCACAGATTCCAGAAACAGTGGTTCCACACCCCTCTACAATCATCATATTAGGCATATCTTCTGCTTTTCCCCTTGGGTTCAGTCTGGTGATTACTTAAGCTTTTAGTGAACTGATTTAGCTCACTGAATCAGCAGAAAACTCATGTGGTGGGAGTGCTGATGTAGTGACCTAAATCAGCAACAGGTGCATCACTGTTGACTTGGGGAATGGGGAAGAGGATCATATGAACAGGACCAAAAAGTGGCGACAGGCTTGTCCCTTTTGCTCCTAGACAGGCTCTTTCACCTGGTGAAACCTCACCAACAGGAGTACTGAAAGACAAAGTTTTGGCACCACTGGTAAAAACAGCACAAGCTGCCTTACATTACAGACCTGAAAGCTGGTCAGGAAACAGGCCACATCTCTCTCTCTTTTTCTGCAGGGAACAGTATGCACACTCAGAAAAGGGAAGTACTTCACATAGGTGTCTCATTCCATGGAAGGATAATATAAGCTCTGTGAGCTTTACCAATAGCTCACATTTAGGATTCCAAAGTTTATTTGGAATGCATAAAACATCCCTCCTTAAAAAAAAATCTACCCTCCTTAAGGACAAAGGACACAATAAATCCAGGGTGAGATGCAATGAGCCAATTTCACAAACAAGCAAACACTTCTTACCTGTCACCAGAAACAGAGATCAGATGTTTGCAGTCATTACTGAATTTCATCCCGGTTACAATCTCTGTGTGAAATAAAGTGCAAGAAAAAGAAAATCTTCCTTGAATTATTCCAGTGGAGAGATCATTAGCCAAATAGTCTATCTGTACTCAGTAATTCAAATTCTGATTCAAGTCAATACCCTTCACAGATCAATACGCCCCAAGTACCATAACCATTTAACCAAGAATCTAGACTTGATATGGAAATGGTATTCCATGGCAAAATATACCTGAAGACTGACTTTTCTTTTTGCCTGTAAAAGAATAGTTCCTGAAAGGTAGAAGCTGAGGGTGTATCATAATGAAACTTAATATATGCTGAAAAAACACAGACTATTTTATAGGCTATTAGAAAAACTGTGTAAACAAATACATGGCTTGACAGGTTTGTGTGCAAAATGCAAAAGTTGAAATTGCAGTGAAATAGGCTATTACAACTAATTCCAACTACAACCTGTGCAAAAACACCAATTAGGTAAACTTTGGTGGTGAGGAACCTTCAGAAAGCTTTGATTACTATCAGTCCCTAAGTATATAGTCATTAACAGAAAAAATGCATTTCCAAGAGTGTTTGTGCATTACCTGAATGTCCATACATGGTTGCAACACACTCGCCAGAATAGAAATCAAAGATGGAGAGGTTCTTGTCAGAACAACTGGTTGCAATATAAAGACCAGAGGGATCCGTTTGCACCTGGTTTAGAAGACAAGAGGAATGCAAAGATCTAGTCAGAAAGTACCTTCAAAGCACATGAAAATGGCCCAGAATACTGAGACAGTCATAGCAGTTAAGAGGATGAAATGTAAATAGCTCCCACAGAGACTCCAGCGTAGTACCAGACTATCCAGCACCCCAGGACTAATCTCCAACCTGACTAAACTTTTAAGACTATCTCCAGCCTGATCAGAGACTAAAGGCGCTTACATTAAACGCCTTCATGACTGTGAAGGCATCACCACCAGTGAACAGACTTAAACCTCTCTCTTTGACTCTCTTTTAACCACTAGGGTCTTACTTTCTTCAATGTTAAGATCAAAACAAAACAATAAGAAACTCAAAACATACCCCAAAACACCCCCACTCTAGCCATAAAAAAGAAAAGAAACCGGAGCTGACAGAGTTAAGTGAAATATTAAAAGATTCCAATCTTGAGGAAAAACCAAAACAGAACTGAACGCTGCCAATAAACTGTCTTTGATAATTATACTGTCAAATCTCCAGCATTTGCACTTCCCATTTTAGGGTTAGTTTATTTGTTGCTGTATCTTGGATCAAACACAAAATCATCTCCAAATGCCTTACCAGGTCTAAAGCCACACTACACAACAAATACAGCTACAGTCACCAAGTGTGACTGTGTTCTTTATAGAATTTTAAGGAACTGAGAATGAAAATGTCTGTTTTTTTGAGGGAAACATGGTACTTAAATAATGGGATTGGGTTTGGTTTTTTTTCATCTTTATTTTGTTGCTGTATGTTTTGCTTCCAGTGTCACTGTTTGGGTTCTACTCATCAAACTGTAATATATATTATGATCTCAGAACAATATGCTAAGGAAGTTTAAATTCCAGAGATAACCATAATCCCCTTAGATACATAACTATCTTAAAAATGAGCAAAGCAACATTAAAAAATAATTGAGATTCCCCACTTGAAGTACACATGAAAAAAAAATCACAAAAACCCATAAAGGATATTAAAAACAAAAAATTCAGCTTTCTTAACATTTCATGGTTTCTGGTCTGAGAAGGATATAATCAAGCACCTAAGCTTACAAGCAATGAAGTGCAGCATCAATTTTTCATTTTCATTATTCTGAAAAAACACTAATTACTTAGGAAAAAAAAACTTTGTAGGAATGATAATAGGCGGAGAGAAAGAGAACTTATTTTTCTCTGTTAAACAGAAGAGCTGACACTGAATAATTTTTTTTGTTTATCCCTCCCTTTTTGCCCAGTTATTGACAGCCATCAATAATTTCACCTGGAAGGGAACTAGAGCAATCACAATCCTCTATTCCTGCCTGACCAATTCAGGGTCGACCAAATTAAAGCTTGTTGTTAAGGGCGTTGACCAAGTGCATCTTCAACACTGTCAGGCTTAGGGCATAAACCATCTCTCTAGGAAGCCTGTTCCTGGGTTTGACCAAACTCTTGGTAAAGAAATGTTTTCTAATGTCCAGTCTAAACCTCCCCGGTGCAGCTTTGAACCATTTCCACACTGCCCATCACTGAATCCCAGAGAGAAGATGTCAGCACCTCCCTCTCCACATCCTCTCCTCCTCCTGAGGTCACCACTCAGCCTCTTCCTCTCCAAACTAGACAAGCACGAAGTCCTCAACTGCTCCTCACAAGACATTCCTTCCAGTCCCTAATAATAATACTGCTGACCAGTGCAGCTGAACAGAAGTATTTTGTTTAAAAAATAGGAAAATTATCAGTGAAAAAAAAGTAAAATGAAGAAGCTTGCTTGGCAACTTAACTTGAGAGGTATTCTGGTTTTGTCAATTTATTTTTCCCCTTTAAAGACAACATTGCAATTCCTCCATATCCCATTGTGCTGGCATCACTCTTAGCTCTGAATCTTGAACACACCTGATTCACCAGGGTAAGCCTCGATGGTGGCAGAAGTAGGCATGCTACCCTACCCCAAGGCCTCAATGCACTCAGCAGGTGGAAAAAACAAACAGACTCTCTCTAAGCAGTTACCAGTTCAGCACTCCAAGATCTAGGCTTTTTGCGGCACATGCTATTTGATTTTATCAATTCAAAGAGTTTCACTTGTATTTGCCCTCTGAAAAACACTTCACAAACACTGATCAACAGGCATCTCCACCTTAAAAAGCTGAACAAAAACAGTCAAGAAAACCAGACTGAGCTCTTCAGGGCAGAAAGTAAAGGATTAAATTAAATGGATTAAATCATCTCCTGACAGATACTGGCGCAGTTCTACTTGTTTTTATAGCACAGGCCTATGACTTACTTCAGAAACAGGACAGAAAGAAAAATCATACATCACCTTCAGCATATATTGTCTCTTTACCTATTTTAGCCTGATAGAACCCAAATACATTACCACCCCTTAAGGATGGAGATAGGAGGAAGCAGCAGCAGGGTAAAGGACAGAGTATGGAGCAAGCAAAAAAAAAAAAGAAAAACATTACTGTGTTCAGATTCCTTTTCTTGGCCCTGAGCTGCACTCACAAAAGATGAAAAAATTAAAAAGGAAGAAAAAGAAAACAGCTTACTTTGATAAGGGTGCCATCTTCACCTTGGGATCCCTTGTAAAGCTTCTTCTGCTTCCCACTGCTTATGTTGAAAACCCTGAGGGGATGACAGAAGATAACATGGCTCATTTTGCCCAGATGCTACTCTGGGGCTCTTGTCACCAGAACGCTTTTCTCTCCCTGTTTCTCATTTCCCATAAAATACAGGAAACAGGGCCAAGCCGCAGGAAGTGGAGAAATGATCTCCATGAAGTACAACCCCCTATAATTTAAATGGTTCAAGAAACAACCTCAAAAGTAATGTAGAGGCAGATTATCTGAATTAAAATTGAGGCTTTATTATCAAGTCAATAATCCCATCAGTTCTCCCTGCTGTAAAAATACTGGGGCAGCTCCATACTAAAGGGAAAGATTAAGAGAGCAAGACACTTTACTTATGTTAAAATACAAAACCAGCAGTGATATATATCTATGACCAAAACTCTAAATATCTCACCCAGCTGCAACAGCAGAAGACACACAACTACAGAGTGACTTCTTTGCTTTCAAGCAGACAGACTGCAGAAATGGATGAAAAGCAAGCACAGAATGGACTCTACTTGTTCAAAGACGGTCACACCTTGTTCAGTTTTAGATTCCCACAGTCCCAGCTATTCCACAGGACCTCACAGCTTCTCACTAGGACATATCTCCAAAAGCAAAACCAGAGTGCAGATGTTCTTGCCCCACAGCTCAATGATGCGCCAAGAAAGGCACACTTGCTACCCCAGTAGAAAGCCTTTGCTCTGCAGAGCAACCCAGTGAGAAGCCAGGAGTCCCAAGTGCATTTGCACATATCCACAACTCTTTATCAGTGAGGAGAAATGCAGAGTTCAACCTCACAGTGTGAGGTGAGGCCTCAGATCTGTCTGAAAATGCTGTACCAAAGAACATAGAGGAAAAATTATGGAAATGGGGTCACCTCATTTATGACTACAAACATATTTTCAAGATGAGAAGTAAACTAACCTGATGTTACGATCCTGACATCCAATAGCTGCATATTTCCAGCTGGGATCCACATCCATGTCATAAAGAGTGGTCTTCCTAACAATGTGATGTGTTCGGGTAAACTGAACCCCTTCTCCTGTCTAAACATGTAGGCAAAGACTGTCAAAATCAAGTAGCTAACCCATTATTAAAACCAAGCCAATACAGATGAGTCTTCTCACATAACCAGCACAAAACAATCCTTCTCAGGAAGTTGCTGGGCGCCGCTGGGATTGGAGGCACAATGAACTTCTCCATCCAGCCTATCTCTTTCACCACTCTTCACAATAGCTCTGGCAGCAAAAGAAAAGCAGATATCCTAACAGCTCTCTGCTTTGTATCTTGCTGTGAGAGGTCAGGCTGGGACTAGCTGCATGCTTCACAGAGCTAGTTCTCCAAATGTAATCTCTTTTATCAAGTCAGTGGGAGACACTGAAGCTGAAATAGCAACAAACTCATGCAGAAACTCTGATATCATTCTTTCAAATAACTCCTTTGGGGAGAGATTATTCATTAAAAGCGCACAAAAAAATGGGATAAGGTTACCTTCTGCGCCGTGCGGAAATAGATGCTCTTGTCTGCCCCACAGCTTATCATTCGCACTTTCCCATCGTTGGCTGGAACAAAAAAGATAGGGGACAAAAGGACAAACACAGATACAAGGTAGGAAATGTTTCAGTTTATACTAGTGCTCATTTATTCCAGTCCTGATTAGCCAAGTCTGACTCCTCCCTAAGCAGCAAAACAGAAGCCCCTTCTCAGGGACAGTCTTTGTTGCTAATGCTCAGAGTGCATGCAGCCTTAATACAGCTTTATAGAGCAGATTAGGATGTAATTCTGTGTTCTCCCCCACCAGTATGCTCATATACTGACATTCCGTGTGCTACAGCACTCTGTGGCAATATAGCATGTTCAGTATGAGCTGAAAACAGGCAACAGGCATTTTTCAGACCTCAGAGTTGGTCACTTGTTTCTGCTGCCCTTTCTTACTGCAAGGTCAGGCTTGCCTTCTTCCCTTAGCACTCTTCTGTAACCAATCTGCACCTTCACCAGAGCAACACCTGATAAAACTCCAAGTAATGAAAATGGATTCAATATCCCACAGGCCCTTGACGTGCACCCATTTAGAGCACACCTGCACACTTGGCTGACAGACCAGCACAAAGGCTCAGCTGCTAGGCCTCAAGCTCAATTCCTTCATCTCCCAGGAGCTCAGCTGACTGCATTCAAGGCCAGCTCACTGATAAGACGGACCTGTTAGAGAAACTTTTGCTGGCCTTGGAGTTCTAGAAAAAAAAACTTGGAAAAAGCCAATTTGGGGGAAAAAAGTGCTTTTGGTGAGCCTCTGCTATGAAGTTTCAGCGAGGTCCATTCACTCAGGAGCTATTTTCAAGCTGAGGTTCTTGTCCTTGAGCCCCAACTGAGCTACACTGCAGCAGCGTTGCAGCCACACCTGGGCCTGCACACATACCCCACTGATCCATACCCATGGACTCAGCTTCCTGATTTGAACTCAAACCTGCTTTGTTGCCATGGGTTTGTCTCTAAGGTGGCTGACCTTGACCACAGTCTCCAGACTGATCAAGACCTTGAATTGCTGACCCGTCTTATCACTATGAACTTGTCTGGTGATCTGGACTGCTGGTTGGATCTAGTTACTGCCACTGGACTTGATCTGTTCCACCCTGTTCAGGTAATGTGGGACTTTCCCACTGCCAGTGAGGTTACTACTTTTGCCTGCCTTCCTGGCTAACAGCTTCCCCTGACAGAGCAGCCAACCTTTGCAGTTCCTGACAACAGCACAATACAGCACACTGATATCTGACTATTCAGTAACTAAGTGTTGGAGTTGCAACATATTCCATTACCACAAATGCAAAGTCTTACACTGGTTTGGAGTGACAACTTGACTTGTGACTAGCTAATCCCAAAACTTTTTGGTTTTGTGGGTTTGGGGAATTTTTTGTACAACTGTTCCACAGTTCTCACTAAGAACGGCATTTAGCCATCTGACTTCAGTTAAAGGGAGTAAATCATTACAGAAAACAGCTTTCCAAAGAAATGTTGAGGACTTCAGTCAGGAGAGGCTTTTTTGAGTGGGGAGAAAGGAGAGGAGAAGGCGGCAAAAAGGGAAAAGAAGGCAAGTATCATGACATATCACCTTCTGTTAGGACTGCAGCTGCAAAAGATGACATAAAAAACCCAGCTGCAGCTCCAAATCGGCCTAGCCCAGTGTTTAAGTAGGTAAAATTATATTACAGCTGCAATGGGACAACAGCAGTGCTCATATCTGGCTTTGGAGGGAGGCCATGATTCTCTACCTGCAAACTTCACTGCAGTGATAGAAGAAGAATGTTCATCCAGGGTCTGCTGCAGGCTATAGTCCTTCCCAGCATCCAAGACATGAATCAATCTATCCCGACTGGCTGAGGCTAGGAGCTTTAAACCTGTCAGAAAGATAAGAGGAGTTCAAGACCATGACTAAACAGTATTTTTTAAAAGAGCTTCTCCAGTCATCTTAGGGACATAACATTATATTGTAGCTAGCTGCCTGGAAGGACACAAAGGATTTTACCCTATAATAATAAACAGAAGAAGTTTTCATCTCAACCTAAAATAGTCCAAGGGAAAGTATGAGAAAGAAGCCTTTTTTTAAAGTCTGGCTGAACTCTGCAAGCCTGCTCTGAAGTCCAGGAGTAGCTCACCATGGAAAATTCTAACATACCACAGCTGGACATTCTTACCTGCTCAACACTATATTCATATGCAAAAAGGAAGCAGATCAATTGCATTTACCTGTGTCAGGTTTGGAGTATTCCAGACACAGGATCTCAGAGTCATGGGCTTCCACCTTCAGCATTTCTTTCAGAGACTGCAACTCATATATCCTAAGACAGAACATGGCTCATTTCAGAATGTTTAATAAAATGAGTAAGACCTGGTTTTGATTGTCATGCCTGACCAGTCTGCAATCTGCATAAGAAGCTTTATGGGATTACCTGAGAGTGCCTATCCTGTCCCCCGAGGCCAGGTGCTCCCCGCTGGGACTCACACAGACAGTGCGTATCCCCACCTTCGTATCCATCACTTGTGCATCAGCTTTCTCTGCACTTCCTGCTGAGTTGTAATCAGTGTCCAGAAGTACCTGAGTGTTGTCATCTACATAGATGATTTTCATCAAGTCCTGGGGACACAATACACACAGGAATATTTACTAGTTACAAAACATGAAAGCGAAGCATCTGCCTTGGAAACTGGGCATCTGTCCAACATAAGCACTTCATCAGCAATAATGCTGTAATTGCTAAGAACAAGCACTACGCCCTGTCATATTGTAGGATGAAAGTTTCACAACTGTGTCTCACAATCACTCTTTGCAAGGTTTCCCTTCAAACTAGAAATTAAGAGTCTCTCCTGCACTACTAACACGCTCTGGGATTAGTGATTACAAAATATTGGGGCACACAGCAGGAATCTGAAAGACTTCTACAAATCATCCAAGTCAGCCTTCTGAGAACTGACAGAAAACGCAGGATTTTTTCCCCATCTGATTCCTGTGGTCAAGGCTGCTGTGTCCACAGATTTTCCAACACAACTGAGAACAGAAGCAAATGTCCATACGCAATGACTGTTCTGTACAACTATCCTCTCTCTTATATAGACGAAGTGAGTGAAAACTGTTTCTCATTCAATTCTCCCAAACCTCTGCCTCGTTTAAGGTACCTTTTCCATACAAATCTATAAGTGGTTACACATTACAGAGATGGAGAAAAAGGGAAACAGCTCTCCTGAAGCATATGGCCCTTACTGCAGAGACTAAGCTTGGCGAATCCTTGGATGATTTATGAAAACAGCAATTGACCCCAGGTCTATTTCAGACAAACTGCCTTTCTACCCAATACTCCCTTCATGTTTCTTTGGGTTCATACATTTAACCAGACTTGTGCTCAGTATACAGTGAAGCTTGTGTAGACTTAAAGATCCAAAGAAATTTTGGGTCTTAACTTGGGAATACCTGTGCATGAGGAAGAGCAAAGCCAAGGGCAAGAAGGTGATCAAAACCTAGGAACTTACATTGCTGAGGATATTGCGATGCAGGGCTGTGCCATGGATGTTGGAGCTTTCAGTGTTCCACAGTCGAATGGTGTTGTCAGAAGAGCAGGTGATGAAAGAACCAGGGGGGAGGCATGGCTGGTTGTTGTCCTTCACCTCTGGATACATCTAAGGACAGGTAAAATCAACTCCTTAATGAGACTGCCTGGCACCTGGAATCCTAGACACTGGTAGCAAGTTTCAAAACAAAATGAAACAAAAGGGCTGTTCTCTCTGTTTTGTAAAGGTGAAAGCCAGACAGTTCTAATGAAAAACTGTTTGCAGATCAGAGCTTCATATTCATTTTAAACAAATGTTCACTGAGCTTCCCTGAACATAGAAAACCTCCTTAAGTGCGCAACAAGCCAGCATCCTTTGTTTCTAATAGTTCAAAGAGAGTACCTCAAAGACCATACAAAAATGACCACGCAATAATCACCTTGTAATGCTGTTTCCAATTTTCATCTACTACTGTCAATTTATGATTCAAAAGGAAAGGGTGAGATGCAATTAATTAATTAATCAATCAATCTCTTCCCACTTTCTTTCCACTTCTCTTTCCTGACCACTACTGGACATAGTTCAACATATTAGCAACTACATTGTTTCCTATACCTCCTCTCCTTCCATCTGTGGGAAGGGCACCTAGGCACATGGAAAGATGACAGCCACTTGAGAGGCTACTTCCACATGTTCTAGTTAAGGATCAGAGTTCAGATCTTATCAGTAGTTTCATTATTTTGACTTTGGAGCACTTGCTTATCACAGACTTCAAACAACTTTTTTGAGGTCAGCAGCAACCTCTTATGTGTTTTCTAAAAGGAGCCCCTGCATTCAACTTTGTCCAGTTCTGCTCCTTCTCCCACCTCTCACCTTTTAACGGTGAGGTATTTTTCCCAGTAGCACACTGCCTCTCACGCATTTGGTCAGTCCTTGCAGTGTAGCCAAAGAACTGTTCCCCAGCTCCAACTCAGGCCACGTAGCAATCACACTAACCACAGGAGAAAACTTGAGTCAATTCTTTCTCTCTGCAGTAACTGTCTGCATTCAAATTTGGCAGCTTGTCAAATTACTTCCTCCACTGCAACTCACAATCCAACACTTGTGTCTGCAGACAACATACCTCAATGTTCCACACACAGGAAGCGTGGTACAAAGCGGAGTACACCTTGCCCACTTTCTTCGGGTCTTTGACATCCCACACATATAGGCTGTGGTCGTTGTATACACAGGAAAGCCACTGGTTGGTGGGGTCAAATGTCAAGGCAATTGTGTCTGGATATTTTGCATCAGCCATACCAGAAAAGAGACGGCTGCACAAAGAGAGAAAACAGCCTGGTTAACTTGTGCTCTCTAGGAGTCAGGGCAAGGAGGTGAAGCATAAGGGCTAAGATTCCCAACATGGTGCCGGTGAGGTGAACAATACACCTATATATAGGTAGAGAGAGTAGTCAGCTGTCCCTTGAACAACCAGAGTCCCAAAAGAAGCCTCAAAGTGCCATGACAAAAGTCATTCTTCTTGCCATCCAACTCAGAGTCCCACCACAGAGAGGTAACTGACTTCCCCTGAAGAAGGACCAAACAGGACATTTGATCATCATTTACTCCTGCATAATCAGGTGGTAAAATCCAAGTCAATCTTAAAACAAAGGGGCCATGGAGGATCATCTTTTGGTGGGTACTACATTTTGTTTACAGATAGCAAGAACTGCTCTTACCAAGCAGAAGAACAAGTACTGTATTCAAGAGCAGCACATGAGCATGAGAGAAAAAGAAATGATTCATTTCAGTGGCCACTTGTCTGACCTGCTTCCTTTCCACCTCTGTCCCACACAGAGGTCAGTGCGGTGCTGCTTGCAGCAGTTTGTGAGATGCACAACTGTAAATGGGTACTGTCCTTTCTAGATAGGCAAGCTATCTGATGCTAACTCAAAAATGAATTCTGCAGAGCAAGTAAACATCTCTTTGCCCAGGTGTGGCCCAAGATCACATTATGTGAACCCTGTACCTCTTCTGCAGGGGTTCTCTGTTCAGTCCTGCTCTCATGCACATAAAGGAGTTGCTCTGTCGACCCAAAGTGAACTCAGCCATCCCACAATGCTGCTAATGATATTGAACAAGGTAATATAGTCAAGAGTGCCAGGGTGTTGACAATAGGCTATTTAAAAGGACTGATGAAGCCAAGGTGCACATACAGTGCACCAAACAACTGGAGCTCTGCTTCTTCACTTGCAAATGTTTGAATGCTGGAAGAGCACAGCCCAGATTCTACTGAAAAATCAGGTCATTGATACAGCCATGGGCAGTTGATAGCAGGCAACTGGCATTCCACAGAGTGGCTCTGGCATGCACAGAAATATAATGAGTGCTGTGTTTTCAAGCTTCTTTGGAAGTCATAATTAATTTTAAAATGTTAAGATTGTAATCAGTAATACAAATACATATTTAAGATTCATATGAATATTTCTGCTTAACTGATGTACATGAGTAGCAGAGTATTTTTAAAGGCTTCCATGTATACAATTGCATCACTTTAGCACTACTACCCTAACCCTTAAATTGAGAGAGTTCCTTCTCCAGCTCCCTTACTGGAACATCATTATCTCCCACCTATTTTCTGGAGGAAGATTATGCAGTGTACTGTTTGAACCTTTACCTAAAGTTCCCAAGAAAAGTTTGGAGTATTTATCTATAGACAGGGAAATTCCAGATATCCAGTGGAATGATGGCTGATGGATTCATACCACTTTTAGATTTCTTTTCCCACTAGTGACAGAAGTGAAAGAGGAAAACAGAAAAAGACTCAGAAAGTCTCCAACCAGGACTGGCAAACAGCAACAGATGAATGGTTTTCTCTAGCATAAGCCTCTGCAAGCCAGCAGACAGAACTCACATTACTAGAAATTATTTACAGAAATCATATTACCAACCTCAGAAGGTGAGAGATAGAAAGCCAAGAAAGAAGATACTAGAGCAAGGTAGGAAAACAAGCAAACTGAATGCACAAGGTTGGGGAAGAAGAAAGACTACAGACAATAGTAGATTCAGTCTGTCAAAAATTGCAAGGGAACCTCTGAAAAAGTGCACTATGAGGGGCTGGGCGTCTCTTAGCAACATCATTACATTGCTATGAAGGAGAGTCTTCAGCCCTTACCAGTGATAAGCAAGGGATGTCCCACGGTACAGGAATAACTGAAGTGTGCCACAGCATCCTGCACACTCCGTCTGCCTGCTCACAGCAACCACCCCAAAAGACCACCAAACCCAAGCAATCCCAGGGAGATGAGGAGCAAGATATGCTATTGTAACCAGCTCTGGGCTGTAGCCCAGTCACACATGGCAAGGCTGCAACACCTCAGAGAGATCTCCAACAGGCTGCCAATTTCAATCCATAAAAAGAGCATGCTCCAGATGGCAAGGTCTGGGGAACAGTTCTAACCCCTACAAGCCTCCCTTGCTCCCTTCCACTCTTCTCCACCATACCTGGCTTCAGTCACACTCGCGATGTCCGTTCCCAGGAAGTGTGGCTTCGGCAGTGTGGTGACAAAGTGAAGGTTCAGAGGGTTAAAAATCCGCACGGTGCCATCAGCGCAGCCACAGAAGATGTAGTCATGATTCACAGAGATGCAGTTTGCCACAGTGGTCTGAGGAGGACACAGCACACAAGAAGGCAAATGAGCAATGTGCTCACATGTCAAAGGTCACCAGACACACAATAGAGAGAATAGTGAATTGACAGACAAAGGAGTCATGATCAGAAAGGCTGTAGTGAAGTCGAGCCGTGGCAGTAAGGAAAAGCCTAAAAATCCATTTTTCCTTTCTGAAGAGCTTCCCAGCCAAGGTCCATTGCAGATTCCAAGTGGTTAAAAAAAGCCCAGTTCCTCTGCCACCCACTGTGATGGGAGGTCAGCAGACCTACACATTTGCTCCAGCTAAGTCCTACTCTGAATATTGCTTTGTTCCTGTGACATTCAACACCACTGGCAGGCAAGCAGCACCTCAACCCTGTACTAGTACACCAACACATTACCTGTCACAAGAGGATAAGAAAAGAAAAAAATGGATTTTCTTCCCCTCCCTTTCAGATCTGAACAAATGGCAGAAAGTGGTACAAAATGGAGTGTGGTGAAAAGGGAATGAGTTCAATGCAAGAAGTTTTTTTAACTTACTGTGAAGCTGTCTGTATTCTGAGCGAGAATGAAAGGCAGATTTTAGAGAGGAAAGGAAAGAAAAGAAGAGGCATTTCACTTGAGTGAAAGTGTGGATTTTTCCCTTGATTTTAATACACCGGATCCTTTCAGGTGGGCATGTTATATTCAATTGAAAGAAAAATAAGCATGACTAAATTCTTAACTATGGACCTACCTGGCGCTTTAGAATAGCCAAACCAACTAGTACCTTCAGAACTGCATTTGAGATGCACACACCAAGTAAGACACTGCAGAGTGTTCTAACACAAATCAGAATCCTCCTAAAACTACTTGTCCAAGCCAAGCCAGGAGGGACCATGCAGGGGTTGCCAAAGCCACATAAGGACACTGCTTTGCCAGAAGAGAGTAGCTGTAATGTTAAAGCCTGAGAATGAAAGAGCCTCAACAATTAATAAAACCCCTTTGCCAGAAGCAATACTATTTTTGCCTGGCCTTCCAGAGTAAATCACAGAGTGGCAGAGGCCCAATTACTTTCACTGCTGGTGGTCAGCTTGTATTCCACATGCCCTTATTATTTGTTCCTGCTCTGCTTCAGCAGGCACAAACAGTGCAGAATAGGAGGATGTAAAACTCACCCTCAGCTCCACCCACTTGTCTAGCAGTCTTTTTTCATTGAATTCACAGAGGAGGCCCGAGGATGTGATACAGAAGGTGCTGTCAGCTTTTTTGCCCCTTCCACAAGCCACGTCCGCAAAGAAGTTGTTCCTCAGTTCTCCAAGCAATCCCGAGCGACCTAGCAAGGGGACAGTGGCATTGACCTACCAACAGAAAACAGTTTGTTAGAAATAGAGCAAGGCACTTCAGTAACTTGCTAGAACATCAAGCTTTGAGTGTTGAAGTGACTCAAAAAAGAACTGCCAACAGCCCATGAGAAGAGGTTTTACTTGCTGTTTATGTTTACAACTGCTCACGAACATATAGAAAGATCATCATAGATGGATTCTGCACCCCAGGGAAGAACAGAACAGCTAAAAGTTTAAACACTTTGGTTGACACTTGAAAATGACACTCACAACCTTTTGAGATGCTCATACCAACTGTCAAACAGCTCTCCCCATCCCTCTGCTCCAAGGAGTTAAAATGACTGCAGCTTTTCTCTAGTTTATTTGTCCTCCAGTATATGTGACTACTAAAGAACAAGCATGTTGCTATGTAACTCCAAGGAACCATGCCCCTCCCTCAGTGCAGGATAAGACAAGCGTTTAGTGCCATCAGCCAATGGGGAAACTGAGACTTGAGAGCCAGCAGTGGAGGGCTATCCTTGAATCCCAGCAAAATCAGAGTTCCCACTTCCCACTGCTCACTGGGATAAAATCTATGTTGCCCTAAGATGGAAATGCCTGTTCACAGCTTGGTCTTGATGCACTTTCTCTCACCTTGGAGGTCTTGCTGTCATCCAGGTACCAGAACTTGATATGTCGATTTCCAGCAGTGACAAAGTAACTGCAGTCCTCTGAGAATGACACAGCTGTCACTTTACTTGAGACTTTGTTGGCTGCCACTACGATGTTTTTCTGGAAACATAATTGTTTAGATTACTTAATTTCTTTGCTCAGAAGCAAAGGAAACTAATTTCAATTACAGGCACATATCCAGTACAAGCACTGCAGCATGGAAAAGACTAGGCCCAAACTATTCCCCATTCACCTCCAAATACAACCTCCCCACCACTAGCTGGGAACATTGGTTTGGCAGACAGTAAAATTCATATTTATATTAAATTTCACTTCCACCTGATCGAAAACAAATCAGCAGGCACTAGTGCCTGCAGGAACTTGCTGTCATGGCCAGCAAACCAACATGTTGGTTTCACAATCACCAGGAGCCCAGAGCAAACATATTTCCCTTCCTAAACAGCAAATGCATATGTAGGCCAGCACAAGAAGGAGCTCTCCCAGCCCCCAGGCAGCAATGAGGGAAAGGCACTTAAGAGGGGCAACAGGCATTTTTCACAGGGAAAACAGTACTTCTATAAATTATGGTTCTTCCATAAATTCTCTCTTCTCTTTAAAGATATGATGCTTTATCAAAAGACTCAAAATACAAAAAGACTGGAAGGGAAAAAGCAAACTCTGCTATACCTCAAATGTGTACCTCAAAATGTCAAAGAATTTGGAAAAGAAGGAAGAACACAAAGGGATAGAAAACAGGATGCAGAATGATGTGAGAGCTCCCTGTTCACAATATCATAGCTCAGTTTTCCTCCCACTGCCTCTCCCCAGGGAACGGTGGAAATGAGAATAAAGTTTTCTCCTCTGTCAGTAGTGGGTTTGCAACCATGCAGCACATGGCTGACAACAGTGCATCCTTTTTCATCCTTGCCCTGTTTCCTTTACTCTTCCTTTTAGGGACTTGGTTGCTCCCCGTCTTCCCAACACAATGTCCTCAGTTCACAAATCACATCATTCCAAGGGCCTCACCAGACTGTGCTGACAGAACTGAAGAAACTACCAATAGAGGAGTCTAGGCTGCTGCACTGTCATCATGGAGGATCTCCCAACCCAGACTGGGAGAAAAGCAAGTGGGACATTATCATAACTTCTTTCAAGAGTGCATAGAGAAAGGCTTAGGACCCTTGCAGACCTAAACATCTGGATCATTGGTGTCTTCCTCACTTCTTTATGGAAGTGAGGAAACCCTAGAGACAATATGGATTTTCTTTTCCATCACGGTCAAAAAACTAAGTCTGCCAGCCAGAAAAAACAGGGAAATCAAAGTAGCAGCACAGAGGATAGAAGAAGGGTTGTGGTTAAAAGTGAAGGAAAATGCTTCAGGAGATCTCTATTCACATCTTGATTTCTCAGTCTTTGTTGGCTTTGGTCAGATAAAGTCTCTCTAGTTTTGATGCCCAGCCTGCAAAATAAAGGCTAGCTGGACCTCCCTATAGTTACAGTCTGGAGTGTAGGCTTAAAGTGTGTGTTCTCCAGCACAGAAGACTGAGACAGTCCCTATCTCACAAGTTCTCATGCACATAGAATTATACAGTGAACAGAAAAATCTGCATAAGGGAAAACAAAGCTACTTGTACTGTCCCACACATGCTACACTTTCTGACTCTCTCCAAGTTACTACTTTCATTGGTATAACTGTAAAGAACCAAAAGGCTGAACACTCAGTTCTCAACACTGACATACACAGCTTTTATCACTACACACAGTTCAGCTACACGAAAAAAAGCTGTAAGAGAAGAGAAGGCTCTGGGGAGACCTTATAGACGCCTTCCAGTACCTAATGGGGGCCTGCAGGAAACATGGGGAGGGACTCTTTATCAGGGATTGTAGTGATAGGACAAAGGGTAATGGTTTTAAAACTGAAAATGGGTAGATTTAGATTAGGTATTGGGAAGAAATTCTTTACTGTGAGGGTGGTGAGGCACTGACACAGGCTGCCCAGAGAAGTTGTAGATGCTCCGTCCCTGGAAGTGTTCAAGGCCAGACTGGGTAGGGCTTTAATGGGGTTTCCACCAGCTCTAGTGGAATGTGTCCCTGCCCATGGCAGGGGAGCTGGAACAAGATGATCTTTAAGGTCCCTTTCAATCCAAACCATTCTATGCTTCAACAATCCTGTGAGACTTAACAGATCCATTTATTGTTTTTTCTTAATCACATCTCTTTTAGAGAGTGTTACAGCACTTGAAGAAGTTAACAGGAGCTGAATAAGTCCCTAGCATTTATTAATATAGAAGACTCCAAGCCTTTTAATGATAAATGTTCATTTTCTCATCTACAAACAACAAATGCTTAAATGTTTACTACAGGATAAGACACAGGCTTTGTTTCTACCAAGTGCTGCCTCAGTCCAGTGGCAGACAGTGATTTTCAACAGCTTTCACCCATTATGAATTCCCTATGTTTCCCTTTTCACCCATCAAGGATGGGATCAGAGTATCACAAACTCTGCCATAACAAAAACAAAACAAGCCAAGAACATTCACCACACTACAAGAGAAATCCCTGACTGATGAGACTTTCCTTCCTCAAGCTCATAAATTAGTTTTTAACAAGCCTCTAGAAAAGCACAATGGTTTGGCAAAGTTTCAAAGCCCAGGCTTTTCTGGTTGGACAGCAAAATGTCTCCAAGTGTAAAGAATATCCCTTCACGGAAGTGACTTAGACCTTCCCTGAGGAGTCATAGCTTTCTCTCATGTCTAAATTTGAGTTGTGTATGAATGTCAAAAACCAAACAATAACTACAGACTTTTAAAAAAGCAGAAGGCAAGATGAAACTAAAATAGTTTACTGTCAGACTAGAAACTCTTTTTAATTTAGCAACACCTTGTGGTCCCCCCAGCCTCCTAGATAACTTACCTTCCATGACCACACATTGACAATCATGTCATGCTGGTACCCCACTGAAACAATGTACTTGGAGCTGGGGGAGAAGGCCACACAGGCCACACCGTATTTGTGCTCCTGGAGCTCTGCCACCTGGGTTCGCTCAGCCACATCCCATACCCGAACTGCTGGCATGTGTCCACTCTGGAAGGGACAAGAACAGACACAGAACAGGAAATGTAACCCCTGAGGTCACTCCTGACAGATTTGAGCATGTCAATATGGAGGAGTTTGGAAAAAGATTGAGACTGACAACCTAAGGAGTATGTGCATTTCAACATTTCAAAAGAATTAATACAATAACCCCTACTTTAATCCTTTTCTTATGCTATTCACAAAACAGCCAGAGACTAGACAAAACTTTTGATGCACACCCCTGATACTTGTAATAGGAACTCAAGGCCTGTTTATGAAAAGGATTATAACAGATTGTTATCTCTTGATTCCAAGAACCAAAAGGCCCTCACATCCTCTGCTCCTAACACAATGCGGACATCTGAGACATCAAGCCAGAGTCATGCCATACAAAAACTTGACATGATTATTGCAGTAACTATCACACACCTTTGGGACACTAGCAGCTTCATTTCCATCACAAAGTAACACACAGATGCATTCTGCCTGAAAGAGTATGGGCCAGGTAAAGTCACAGAAAAAGACGCTGGGGAAACAGAGCCTCTGATTTTCTGCTTGGTCTCCAGAGAAGCAGAAATGCCAATTCAGCACCTTCTGCCAGACAATTCTATTCTTTTGTTTAATTGTTTGCTATTAAACCAAACTAAAACAAGGCATACAAGATGAGCTGAAACGCTGACCAAAAAATGTGCTCGATGGGCAAATCCTACTCAAGTAACCTCTCATGGTTTCACATTGACATCTGACAAAACAGTAGCTTCCAAGATAACATAACCATGGCAACATGGCAGAATGGTACCTTTTTGATCAATTTTAAGTCAGTCATTTGATTGTGTGGGAGAAGCAAGTCTCATCACAAGTAAAAGTCAAAGCTTTAAAAGCTCAGAATTGTGCATGCTTTAACTGCCTTGTTCAAAAGCTTTGTGAAGCAACTACTTGTGTCCTGGAAAAATGCCATGGTCAGAATTTACTGCAGTTGGTACAGTTCTCCCTCCTGCAAGGCAGAGTTCAGGTCTCAAGGTGGCTGGCAAGATGTTACAATGAGCTGAATCAGCTGCTCTTCAAAGAAATTGCTGTACTTAAACACATATACCTATAAATATTTCCCAGCATCTTAGCATACAGTCCAAGACCTTAGTGACCCAAATATGCATTTCATCTTTTAAGAAATGCTCACAAAAAACGAGCTCTGTGTGACCCCCATGGACAAGGAATCTATGCCTCCATGGAGAAAAACAAAAAATAACAGTTAAAAAAGAGGAAAAAAAGTCTCTTTTCTTATGAATTTGAAATATATAAAAGACATGTAATATGTTTGGCAGCCAAGGGCTAACCTCCACGTTCTCCCTAAAAAGCCAGCCATGCAGAAAACTAAGGTGTTATTAGTCAGAATTAGCATGAGGTGTCTAAAAGGGAGTTTGACAAAGTGAAGTCAGAGATCATTTCCCTATGGGACAGAGGTTGAACTAAGACATAACTGCTGACACCAGCAGGGGACACTGCTACACTAAGCAATAATTCAATGCCAGCCACGTGGGAGAATACTGAAAAAAGAAATGGTTTTATGACAGGGCCAGAGGAGACGTGTTTTGCAACAAGGGGAAAAAAACAAAACAAAACAAAAGTCCCCACAAGACATTCAAGTATAACTGGAAAGTCTTTTATCTGAATTTGCCATTTACTCCAATGAAGCCTCAAACTGAAAAGTTTGAGTTGCTAATAAGAAAAGTACACACTTCATTTTTTACCATTATTCCTACCCCATATGAAAGGAATTGAGCAAAGGAAAATAAACAAAATCACCAGAATCATTAGAACTGAACATCACAGAGGAAAAGATATGTATCATACATCGTAGAATTTTAATATAAAGGGGATTTATTACATTAAGATTTCTGGAGAGTAAGGAGGCATTAAAACATATTACTGCTATAAAACCTCATGTTTTCACTAAAAAGTTAGTAACAACAAGATGATGGAAAATTTGTGCTTACTTTTTCTGTGTCATGGTAGCCTCCATCAAAAAAAACCCCACTGTTGTTCCTACCCTTGGTCTGATCCATGCAGGATTCAAGCCCAGCTTTGGAGCCACCCAGTGACATGACAGCTGCAGTCACAGTGACCACACTAGGGACCGCTGGAGCAAACAGTCTGCATCTTGACAGCTCCAACACAGGACTGTGGCATACTTCTCTTCCCTGTGGTTGAGGCTCAGAAGGGAATCTGTTTTCCACATGCCCTCTTCCCATTTACACAGAGACTAGTGGTAAATTGCCATTAATCACACACAAGAGCAAACTGAGCCCAACCATATGGAGGTCAGCATTTCTGTGGATTTTTAACATCCAGCAATTCCAGCCTCATGCCTCAGCCCATGTCTTGAACTTCTAATGCAGAACAGAAACACACTGCATCCATCTTTATTCTCCCCCTTGGGCACATTTGGAAAGGGGAAGCAATTGCTGCCCCCAGCCAAACATACAATGCCAAACCACATACACCAGTATCTTCTGTGACTATTCCTAAAGCTCCACTCCACATGCACTTTTCATTTTTTCCACAAAGCTGTTACTGGCTTCAGTTACTTCCTGAAATGCTATAAAGGGACAATGCTAAACTCAGACCAAAATTCAGGACCATCCAAGTACTCTTCATTGATGCTTGAGTAGAGCCATGTGTGTCCTTCCACTTACTATCATCACTCTACCTTCAGCCCACAGATGTCCCTCCAGAAGGTCCATCCCCCACACTGTGAGAGACAACATACTGAAAACTGCCCAGTGCCACCTGTAACCCAGCAAGTCCACTGAATAGTGATGCAACACTGAAACTGATTTGTCTGTGTCAAAGCAGTTCACTGGTCTGCTTCTTCTAAATCCCCCTGCCCTGATCCAAAATGCAATGCAAAAGGTGTGCCCTCTCTCCTCTCACACTTACCTCTCCTGTAACCAAATATTTTCCATCTGGAGAGAAAGCAAGTGCTGTAATTGTTTTCCTAAAACAGAGAAAATGACAGTGAGAAATATTTCCAACATGTGATTTCATTTCAATACATCATAACTGGGGAGTAGGTTGGGACAAAATGAAAAGAGACTAAAATCACCCATAATCATCTGACATAATGATTTTGCTTTGCCATGAGGATTCTTTGCTGCCCAAGTCTCAAGCAACAGCCTACAGCACTGGCAAAGCTCCAAAAGTTGAGGTGCATTGTTGTGCCTTTATTCCAGATGCAGAACCATGTCCCAGTGCTAGCTTCAATAATGAGGTCATCATTTTAGGTGGAGAAATAATAAGTTAGATACCATAGAGCTCAAGTAAGATCTCCTCCCTGTCATGCCCATTACCAGTTCCAAATGGGATCACAATGTTTATGAGGAGGTACCTTGTCAGCAATAGCACCTCATATTAGAAGGAGCTGGAGTCAAACCAGCAGGCAGCCTGTCCTCAAGGCAACTCTTACTGAGGGGATTTAATCTGAAATAACAGCAGCTCATGCACTGCACTCAAGCCATAAAAGCCTTGAGTTCAATTCCCACAGAAAGCAGGCCCAGCTTAAAGCTTCACTCACCTGGAACTGTTTAGAATATGGTGTTGCTTATTTTTCCTAGGGTTGAACAGCACAACGACACACCTACCCAGAGGAAACAGAAAAACAAAAAGAGATGTCATGACCTTGTGCATAAAGATAACCAAAGAGCCATCCTTCTGGAAAAGCAGCCACAAAAGCAGTCCCAGAAAGCTGTTTCATCCCCTAATCTCACAGACTGAGCTGGGCTTAAATTGAAAACACGAAGCAAAAGAACAGTCCAGAGGGGAATTACAAGTCTCTCCCATGTCGAGGAGTACCATGTTCCAGTACCATAAAAAAATGACCATTCCAGCACCTGGGAGCCCTGAATCTCTGATTATTTAAGCTGGACAGAAAGATTGACCATGAAAGTTTGTGCAGCAGCCCTAATGGATTATGTCCTCTGCCATAAAAGTGACTCTATGTACTGCACATCAAAACAGCATATCTAGAACAGAGTAAGGACAAAAGAAAGAAACTAAGAGGGGATCTTTCAGAAAACCTCTCAGGGGATGAAGAAGTGGATGTAGAGGGGCTAAATTTCTGTGATGAGCATAGCACGAGAAGTGACTGGCCAGTTGAGAAGTGAGATATATGATGCCAAAGAACTACTGACCCAAGGGGCATATCTGCATAAGCAACTTGCTCAGGGGCCTTGCAGAAATCTCTTAGCAAAAGGAACTGCAAAAGCAAGCAGTAGTAAACTCCTGGTAAACAATATAATCACTTCCACTGGGAACAAAACAGTTGCGGGCTAGGAGGGGAGGGAAGAAGAGGCCCCATTTCTCACTATGGGCCTCAGCCCACCACAACCAGCCTAGAGCAGTCATGGGTACTGAAGCCTTTCCCACTCTCCACAAACACGCTACACACCATTTTTAAATCTTCATATCACAGAATTTGTCTTGTAGCAGAGAGCAGTAGCAACCAGTAACTGAAAACGCGGTTAATAAGCGAATAAAAGAAGGTAAAACTAATGCTCTGATAACCTTGTGCCCTACTTCTCACTTCACCTCTAAAATAGAAACTGTGTTTTCCACCTGTCCCTCTGCTAGAACATGCTGCCGGAGTTCGGAGAGTCCCAGCTCCTTCTTTGCTGTGGTGCCAGGGGAGCGCTGCAGGATGTCCCTGCTCCACTGCCAACAGCCTGTGCCACTCTGGGGACTTCATCCACACCACCATCACACTGGGGCTTGCCTACAATGTGTGCCAGGCTACAGACACGGGTCACAGGGAGAAACGTGCAGGACAGAGGAGCCAGCCTAAAACAGCCAAGCAGAAAGGCAAAAAGCTGAGGCACCACAGAGATCACTTGCAGAACCTCACCTACAGACATTACCAACATTTCAAGACAGACAATGCACTCTCATGCACAGGACAAAGCACACATTGGCACCATGCTGCCCAGGAAAAGAGCTGCATCCTTCCAGGCTGCCCTCCACATCCCCAGCAGCAGGCAGGGCTGGGAGTGCTGCAGGCACAGCTCAAGCCTGACAGGGACTTGCAATGTCTCCAGCTTCTCACTTAGCCCAGGCAGATGACCTTTCCTTTGGTCTGACCAAGCTAGACTGCCAGAGATAGTGTAAATTTTAAGATGGAAAGGAGAGCAGAAAGGACTGACACACCAATACCTTGAGCTCAGAGTCCTTGGCTGAAGCTGCCACACTCTGTTAACTTGTTAGCTCAAAGTTGACGTCCAAGGCACCAACCACTAACAAGGCATGTTCTCCTTCCCCTTTAGACTACTCTACTCCTCTCCACCCACACCATTCCCCCTTACCTTATGCCTTACCCTGAAGGCCAAGGCACTAAAGACACCAAACTTCCTTGACAGTTAAAAGGCAGATAGCCAGAGTTGAAGACTTAGCATTTTGGAAGAGCAGGGAAAGTGTAAATAAGAGGTTTGTTCAGACCAGGATTGATCCTTTTGTGTTTTTTACCCTAGGGAACCAAACTGAAGTGTTTCAAGTCAAAGCTATGCTATATATTTCTGAGGGATTAGTGTAAAGAAGCAGGTGGCTTGTGTTCCATTAACAGTTCAGAGAAGGTTAAGCCTTGCAAATCACAAGATATGAAACAGGAAGTTAGCAGATGTGAAAATCTATCTAATCCCGAGCCTCCAGTTAATCAGAAAAGCAAAGAAAAACCCCATTACATGAAGCTGGATGGGGTTAATGAACCAAAATCCTGCTGAGTTACAGCAGGGATGAATTGTGCTAAAATAAGCTTAAAAACCCAGAAAGAATAAAGGAAAGACAAAATCTTGGCAAAGACTTTCCTACACAGCTCTTAAATTTAAGTTTCTGTTTTATTGTGAGGAACTCTGCAGAAAAACAGGACCTCAGAGAAGTGAACAGAGTTTCAAAAAACACACGAAAGATATAAAATACAAACTACGGTCTTCAAACCAGGCAAGCAAACAAAACACTGCCTAGAATAGCACAGTGAACCACAAAGGTCCAGAGCTTTGCCGTTGTTAACTTACAGGACAGACTCTTTGGCCACTTACAATCATGAATTTTAGCTCAATTGCACTGCAGAGCAGGTTGTCTGCTGGCAGGCTTCCTTCCCGCTTCCCAGCCCTTGGCCACGTCCAGAGCCCACAGGGAAGGTAAGAGCCATTCAGCTCACACACCAAGGCAAACCAACAAACTACTCCAAGGGCCACACCACTCCTACTGCCAGAGCAACTATCACAAACATGGATATTTTAATTTTGTCTTAAGACAACTCTATGCTTGTTTCACTGAGTTAGACCCATAATTAACAAGCACTATCTGGAGAGGTTGGGGGAAATGAATCACAGTATCTCCTTACTGGTCAGGAATCATTGATTTACGCCTTGAAATAGTAATTTTAACTTGTAGGCTGAGGAAAACAAGATATGTTGATTTGTCAGCTAATAACTAACGTAACTTACTAATTGGTTATTACCTTCTTGCCAATAAAGTCATTTAGCCAGGATTAACTAGTCTTCTGAACTTGCTTTCTTAAATTAACTGCTACCCAACAAAAGCCACCCTACTGCAATGCTGTCCTGTGCTGATTTTCCAGCATCCCTCTCCTGTTTGTCATACACAAAGACAATGAAGACTTCAGCCAACTCCAAGGACACCTTATTCAGCAAGATGTCAGACCACAAACCATCAGTCTTACAGATACTGTTCTGTGAGTTGGGAGCATCCAAGTCTGAAAACTGACTCCCTCTAAAAATGTTTGAGAAAGTTTCTAGCCCATTCCATCCTAGAGAACACAGTTCCTCAACAAGCAGAAACTATTTCTCTTTCTTTAATCTCTTTTGAGTGTTCAGGAAATGACGTTAAGTTGCACTGGGAAGGTTTAGATTGGATATTAGGAAAACTTTCTTCACAGAAAAGGTTGTCATGCATAGGAACAGTCTGCCCAGGAAAGTAGTTGAGTCACCATCCCCACAGATATTTAAAAGAGGTGTAGATGTGGCACACAGGGACAAGGTTTAGTGGTGGACTTGGCAGTAGTAAGTTAACGGTTGGACTCAATGATCTCAAGTTCTTTTACAACCTAAGCAATTCCGTGACAGAGGGCAGCCTCAATTGCCTGCTCAGACACTCAGTCAAGCTTGGTGTGGCCACAGAGTAGCTCCTCCTCCCCAGACAGTCACAAGTTATTCTTCAGCAGAGCCTGTAGCAGCTTCCCAATCAAGAAATCTCAGAACCCATTAATACTCCAGACATGCTCTAGTAAAATAAATGGAATGGAGACACTGCATGGTTATGTCACTGATCCATCTACTGCACACTGCCTCCAAGTCCAGTAAGGCTACCAAGCACTCAAGAGACTCAGAGTATCTACTCCTTTCCATTCTTGCTGGCTTTAATCTTACAGCAGTTAAAATAATAAAAATAATTACCATGGAAAATTAATTGCATGCAAGAGCATACACCCATCTATCCATCCTCCACCTTTGTCTGCTTCTTTATAAGACTGCATTCAGTATTTTACAGCCAGAGGGATAGGAAAGGATGCAAGGGAAGAGAGCGCTGATCTTTCTGTTCCCGGCTTCCAGTTGCAGATGTAGACCAAGAAAAGTACTTCAAACCTGCACTTCTACCATGATCACATCACCTGTTCCACCCACTCCAACCCTTTCCCAAACTGAATCTTTCAAAGAAAAATCAAGTTCTCAAGACACCTTTGTCTGCAGAGATATTTTTAAATGCTAGTGCCAACATGCAAACTAAGACTAGCTCCAGAAACACCTCACATGGGACCTACAGAGCCTGGCACACACCAGCTGTTGAGCACACCAAAACTGTTAGCACCCTTGTTTTAGCACAAACTCTACCTCTTCTGCAGCCTCAGACAGGGCTCAATGACCACAACAACTTTTTAATACACAAGTATATTCTAATTTCCAAGACATTTATAGAAGCTATTCAATGTTGCATGGATTACTGCTATACAAACCATCTATCAGCCAGCTGAGAGCAAATGTCCTGTTTGTTTTCATGCTGTTTCCTGCAGTGGTCATTGGCAATGGCACACATATTCAAAGGTATAGTTTCTACATCTATAATGCTGCCCCACAACCTTTAAGTACACCTTCCTGATGCAAGCATTTTTATAAACAACTTGGCTATGGAAACTTTCCCAGCATGCCTCTTTCTTGTGGGATGTTCAGGTAACACAAGGAAAGAACAGAATTAGCTCTCACAGCACTGGTAAAGGTCTTTATAGACAACTTCAGCACTCTCCATCAGGGAGCCCATTTGCATCAGCCAACAAGAAACATTCCTTGCAGAGCTTTCAAACCTTCACGAACTCACAGCCCTATCTTAAATGTTTACAACTGTACACCATATATGCAGATAAACGGTGTGGGTGGGAGGTGGGCAGGAAACTCACAGCAGCTTCCATTGGCTCCAGCAAAAGGAAAAAGACCCACAAAATATAAAAAATAAGCAATTTTCTTAGGCTAAATATAGGAGCAGGAATGGAGGGGAGTAAGACATCAGTATCACATTTACACAAAGTATCTGACTCACAAAGTCAGCAGCAGTGGGTCACTTCATGCATCTCCCGCCTTCCTTTACTTCCGACTTTTCTCTACTGACTTTACTCCTGCTATTACCAAAATCATAGTTGCTGGGCATTTTACTCTTCTCGTTGTCTCCCTGTTTGCGAACAAACTCCTCTGTTCTCAGCTGCCTTCTCCCAGCCATCTCCTTCCCCTTCCTTCAGCAAGTTGATGAAAAATTTCTGCACAAGTCTGTTTTCTTCTTTCCTTCCTCTGCAGGTTTTCACTCCAAAGGGACTGGGAAAATTAAAAGGCTGAGATAGCGTTTCTTTCCAAGCTACCCATTGACTCAGTATTGCCCAGTCTTCTGGGACACATGACTACAGGCAGAGTTCACATGTCAAGTCCTCCCTCCTCTCTCAAATGCATGAAAGCTATGCTATAAAGAAGACACTGTACAGAGGAAAGAAAACTTAATTAAGACATCAAAACAAATGTTGGCTTTCTTTCCCCTCCAGCCCCCCACAATATATTCCTTTCATGCCACTGCAAGAATAAATTAAAAGAGCAAACAGTCCCATCCCTTCAAAATCAGTCCATTTCTCAATTTCTGGCTTATTCTCTGCTTTCTTCCCCGCACCCAAAGCTATTCAAATGAGACTGCAATAGCTTCCTACGCACTAAATGCACGTGAAAAAAAGACTTTGATAAGAGCAAAATCTTTTTTACACTGCACCGGTTGCCTAGGGAAGCTTGATCAGAGCGAAGCACTGTCTACAAAAGCTGGTGTTAATTTTCTATGTGGCAACTCTTCCTGCCAAAAAGCTTCTTTAATTCACAGCCAGTACCAGGAGTGGGTTAACAGTGATGAGAGAGGATGTGCACACTGACTATGTAACTGAATAGGTATTTTCATGCAAGCTGTATTAATTACATGCATGCTGAGAAGAAAGATCTGTCTGTTGAGAGGTTAAGAGTTGGGTGTTACTGCCCGAGCAGAAAAGCCTTCAAAGCTCCCTGCACCAACACCTCCACCAGTGCACCAATTCTTACCGAGACAACTGGAAAGGTGAAAGCCTGAGAGGCACAGCTAAATTCACACTTCAGAAACCAACACAGGCTAATGAAAGAATACAAATACTGAACAAGAAACCGGCTATGAAAAAGAAAGCCTGTGATATATTTAGCGTCACTAAAATAATAGCGTAGAAATTTCTGATTGCCAGCGAGGGATATATTTGTTCTGTTTAAAAGGCTTTGTGGCACCCCAAATCTGCAGGAATGGGAGCTCAAACACACCACAGAACATGCTCCCCTCCAAAAACCACAAGAAAAACTGGGCCAAACTGAAGTCCAACATCTTGACTCCAACAGCCCAGGCCTAGGGAAGAACAGGACATATTTTAAGATACTTGTCCAGACTATTCTCTCAGCCCCCAGAAATTTGGCATTCAGAGACACCTTAAACCAGTGCGCACCCACACCCAAGAAGAGGGAGAGCAGCTCAGGAAAATGAATCTACAATGCAGCAGAGCTGAACTGACAAGAAGGATTTGTAGGCTCTTCTCACCACCATTTCAGCCGACTGAATTCATCCCACTAGTCCATCCCACTGACTGAGACTCAACGTTGAGGCCCCTGCAAAAACTCCACCAAGTGCCTATGTGATCTGATGACATCCAGAAAAACAGGTAACTTGCTTCTTCCTGTCATCTGGCACGGATGCTGCCATTCTCATGATCTGCTGCCACCACAGTTTGTGCCTCCCTACCTGTCCAGGTCCTTCTGCAGATGAAGGGACAGGGCTGAATGACCAGAAAGTTCCTTAGTTCCTGCCCTACACAAGGCCAACACAAACTTCTGCCGTGCACAGCTGACAGCTTCCATTGGCTGCTCTCAGAAGCCCCTTACACCTGCCACATTATATCTTTAAAACAACCAGCCAGCTGGGTCTCTGACCTCAAGCTGCATATGGCAGAAAACAGATGCACAGATCTAAAAACGCATACAAAACACTTTAAAAATACTTTAAAAAAACCCAACATGTAACTGGATAAAAAGATCTGATAAGGAGCACAGATTGTGACTGTAATACCAACCAACCCAGGCCTCTCTTCTTGTATACACACAGGCATCCCTGAAGTTTCAGCTTTACTGGGAACATAGAAGAGAAACTCTGCAGTAGTTTCCCTGCCCGCCTCCTCCCAGAGCAAAGGTGCTGCCTGTCCACATGGACTGGTCACAGTGATTTCTCGCAGGTCCAGCTGATCTTACTGCAACATATCCTCATTCCCCCAGAACCACTGCATGTGGAAAATTCTTAGCATGAAAACCTCTGATACTTGGTTATTTCAAAGTCTCTTTTTAAGGAGGCAGAGCAGAAGAGGATGATCTTTAAAACTGGCAACGTTTCTGACACTGGGCAAACATAAGGCAGGGTGATGACTCAAGAAAACACTTTGTAAGAAACAGATGCAGAAAGCAAAGACAGCCTCAGCACTGTCTCCCACTGGATAAGTTGTACGCAACTCCAGAGCAGCCACACTGGAGCCAGAGACACTGCAGTAATGCCCTCTGGAGAGTGATGGCTTTTCACAGAGCTGCAAAACATGAAGGCACCTTTTCTGGGAGGCAAAGAACTAAGCCAGACAGATTGTGAAAGACTTGGGCAAGAAATGCTTAAGGGAAAAGCAGTGGGGAGAAAAGGGCTCAGAGGAAAACCACAAAATTTAAACCAGCTTACTAACTGGGAATCATTACAGTTGCAAGGAAGATGAAAATGATTCCAGTTAATTGTTATGGCTCACGGCTGCCTAGTCACCAGTGATTCAGCAGGAACTTCACCTTGAAAACAACCCCATCCCTTTCAACACTTCAAAGCCAAGAGAGGAAAAAAAAATAACCTCGAATAAGAAACCAGCAATAAAACCCTGTCCTAGCAGAACCAGGGACAGGCCATCTCTGCTGCACTGCAGAATATTCCACTTCTCCTCCAGGCTTCAGCAAAGGTAGGTGGAAAAATGAAGCCAGGCAAAGAGGCAGCTGCACTTACAGACACTGAGTTGTCTGTCAGCCGGTACATCTGACAGGCTTCAAAAGACATATGGCACTGATGACAAAAGCCTGTGCACACACACATGTATGTAGGTATATACACAGACATACATATATACACGTACAGTTCATGGCTGACTATAACATACACATGCACATACAGAGTCCACATTTCTCCCTCCCTCTATCCGAAACCACTCATTTCCCTAGGGGCAAAGAAGCAATGCCAGCAATACACCTACATGAAGTATCAAATCAACAAGGCTAGGAGTAGGAGTTGCAGAACTGCATTTTATTTCAGCACTATTGGCTAACATCCACGGAATACTGCAAATGAGCAGCAGCCCTGGGGGAGAGAGCAATGGACAACTGATGATAGGAAGGCTGTAGGAATAAAAGGATCATCCAATAAAAGGAATGACATAGTTCATGACAAGAAAATGTGCTGATGAGACAGACAAGAAAGACTGAGAAGCAGCAGGAAACAAAGCCTTGAGCAGAAGCTGACTGGTCCCAGGTGTGACAAAGGAGATGAAACAAACAGTCAGAACATGGCTGAACTGAAGAGCTTTGCATCAAGGCAGGGAATGCAAATTTTTCCAGGATGAATGCCACAGAATCACAGCATACTATGTTCATTCTTGAGAAAGGACCTGTTTCCACATGCTGAGGTCTCTTCCCAAAGTTACAGCTGTCACAGACACATCAACAAGGAGAAAATAACAATTATCAGTCCTAACAGACCAGCCAAGACACCTGCTTCAGGGACCTCTTGCTCCCCAGTTGTGCTCCACCCCTCCACTTGCTCCCAAGATTCAGTCCCTCTTGGATCAGTGTCTGGCTGACAGACCGAGATTTGCCATTCTCAGCAACAGGCCATAAGATCTGTACTGAGTCTGAAAAGCCTTGGGCTTCCTGGGTTTGCTTGCTCTGAACTTTTATTGACCTGCTTATAGCTCTGTTTTACTTGGTCAAGCTGCGACAGCAATTTCTCTAACTGACCAGGTGTCTATAGATAATTTGTTTTACTTCTGTTTATCTTTCATGCAATACAACCATAGTTTTATATAAACAACATTGACCAGCAGTTATTTTATGTAGACTGAGATATTTACAACTAACGTGATGACACAGTGGACAAAAATGCAGGCATGGTATGAGAGCAAAGGCCTTGAGAAGTGGAGATGCGGGATGCAGTGCAGAGGAGTACAGGCATAGGATAAGAGATGAGGCACATGCATGATGTTGCAGACTCAGTGGCTGTGAACAGGTCATGCACAGTCTGTTAAAGAAATACAGACCTGGAGCTGAACGAAACAGGCTTTAGTCATAAGAAGACAAAGAAAAATTATCCATCATGCATGAAAGACACCGTACATAGTGAGGCATTGTGGAGCTGTGCAAGGCGTGCAAGTGTGTTGGCAAACATTTAAAAAGATTACCCAGCTGGACCTTGGAGCGAGGAAGAATCCAACAACACCCACATAATACTCTTCCCAATGAAGAGCTACAAAGCCGCAGATTTACCCCCAGCAACTGACTTTAAGATCCAGTGAAACAACACAAGGCAGCACAACACCAAGGAAAACCAAATAAAAACAGAGAAATTTATTGCAGTTTTAGCTGCATTATCACAATTATTGAGATATTTCCATATAAAACTATGCTAATACATTATTTTTCCCTCTTTTCCTGTAATAAGTAGTAGGTAAAGTAAAATGATTCTTGAATTAAGAGTGTTACGAATTATACTAACAATAAATTCTTGCGCTTTTTTATTTATACACATACACAGCCCATATATAAGGGGTGCTTCCTCTTTTCCCATAAGCAACAGTGAGTGTAACAAAGGCCTAGTGGAGGGCCTCAGGGAAAAGAAAATGCACAGATATAGGGGAAGAGAAAGCAATGAAAGACAAGTTGAATAAAAAACATTTTAAAAGAACACAACAAAACAGACAAAGAACAGTTCAGAGGGAAAGGAAAGAAAGAGAAGCGAAGTTTACAATAAAATTCCTGCAGAATAATCAAATCTGCCATCAAATGCTGAGCGAATTCAGCTCTCCAGCCCAAGAGTATAACAAGAGAAGATGGGAGCTCTCTTGTAAGATACCCACGTAGGAGCAAGCAGCTCCTTGCAGATTTGCAGACCCAGATGGGCTTACAGAGTGAAATCTGGCTCCACACTTCAGGTCTGCATTGATTTCTGCAAGAGCAGTTCCCAACAAACCATGAAGCCTCAAAAGCTGAACGTGTCTTCTCTTAAAATCAAGTCCCAAAGGAAAAATATATCCTGCTGCAAGCAATAGGCCAACACCTCTGTTTCCAGCAGCATGCACAGCCAGAGTACTCCCTCATTGTGCCTGAGCAACTCAGGAGCAGGGAGAAAGATCTATACACCAAACTAATCATCTGGGGCAGATGAACATGACAGCTCAGGGCCTCAGGGCTTTAACTGTTTTACCATGAGCAAGAAATGTAGCCCGTGTTAAAGCAACATCAATCAAATGAGCAAAACAACAAGTAATGAAAAGCCTCTGTGTCTGCCAGCCCCCTCCCCACCACCATCTCCCTGGGGAGGATGGCCCCAAGTGGGGTAAGGCTCTGGGCAGGCTCTCCCAGTGCCCATCAACCCATCATTGATCTCTCCTGCATTCCAGAGCAGGCAGCAAAAGCCCCCACTGCGGCAAAGAAACTGGAGCAGCTTTTCCTATTGAATGCTTCAGTAAGCATAATCCATGCTGTATCTCTGTATCAGAGACAAAAAAAAAAAAAAGGCAAAATCCCAAACCCACTTCTTCAAAAGCATGGAGTTAAAGAATCACTTGTTCAAAATGGCCACTTTTCTGCTCCTCTAAGCATGGGCAAAGCTCATAGCTAGCTGCCTTAGGCAGGTTCACAAAAAGGCACTAAAGTCTCCTGCCAGCCCTGCCTACTGAGAGCCCCACAAGGTCTGGCTGGCTGATGCTGAAGGAAGGGACAGGGGCAGCCTGCTTCTCCCCACAATTGCTGTCCATGGCACAGCACACCAGAAGCCTGCTGCAGCTCACAGGCCCAAGGATCCAGAGCTCTTGCCAGCTCTGTCCCAGCCCTGCCACTTCTCAGAGAGAGAACAGCTCAGATGTTGCTAGATTGGCAAAGTTTAATTCCGCCTCTGTTATCTTTTTAGAAGCCTTGTGGCCGCTCTGCCTTTAATGGAACATTTACCTCTGCTTTGCCTGTATTTCAGCATAATACACAGCATTTTAAATGCACTGAAATTTTTCTTCAGCGTAGCTATTGAGTACCAGTTGTCAGGAGATCTGATAAAGACAGCTTTTCTGTAAGCAGAAGCAATCATGATAAAATCCAGTTTTATCTTTTCTCTTGTCATAGAGAAATGTTGTCAGGTTAGAGCCCAAGACTAAGAAGCATTAGGTCAGCATTGCAAAAGCATAGCAACTGACTGCAAAGGCAAGAAATTGGCTAGTATGAGCTCTGTCAGTCCCTGACTGCCAGCTGAAAGCACCAGGTTCAGGTGCACAACAGCCCAATGCATGCATGAACTGCAGGGCACAGCTTCCAGTGCAGGGCACAGATTCCAGCACAGCCCATGGGGAAGGGCCAAGTCCTACATCTGGTTCCTAAGCAATAGTCACGGCACTTTTGGGCATGCTTACAATAAACAAAATACACCATTTCTTGGCACTTCTTAGCTGTCCTAATACGATGCTCTTTCACCTTTAACTCATTCCCTTCTGACACTGAGTGAAACCCCAAGACCATTTACAGTGCCAGATACTTCAGGAAGAGGAAAAGGACTGAATCCCAGTTGTTTATACATGGTGATGGGATATATCCTTGTGATGGTATGTGCTTCTTTTAAGTTAAGCTCTATGATTTGTGTCAAGGTTGCCAGGAGACACAGTGCCTGTTTTGAGATTCTTAGAAAGGGTGGAGCTCAGCTGAGGCGGCTGGTATCTCATTTTCATCCCAGACTTTGCTATTCAGTCCCCACTCCCCCTTCAACCTCACTCTTATGCAAGCTCAGGACTTGGCTCACAAGCACGTCATGTTGCTGCACCAAGGTACTGGTTCCTACGAGGTGTAACTGCTGGAGAGATACAGAGTGGGTAAAGAAGAGAGCAGGCTGTGACCTGCAGGTACACAGCTCTTGGAAACTTGTGCTCTATGCCATTCCCCTCCTTTTTCAATGGGCAAATCCCAGCAGGTTGCAGGGCTTCAAGCTGAGAAAAGGCCTACATGTTCCAAAATAGCCAAGGCAGCAAGACCTTTGCAAACAGTCCTCTAACCTATTTCACCAGCATGCAATAGCTTTCCAAACCTGTCAAAGCTTCCCACTTGCAGAGCTCTACCTGAGTGTTTAGCTCTGTTACTAGAAAAAGCAGACATGCTTATTCTCTTGCTTCAATTTCTTTGCACATAAACTGCAAGTGACCCTCACCACGGGACTGATTCCCCACCTGTCCTGACTCTCCTCCTTTTTCACTTTTAAATAGCTACTTTCCTTTAGTTTGCATGCTGATTAATGAGATCGAAGCACAAAGTAACAAACCAGCCATCTACATGGGATTATTACTAGCTTGCCTCCCAAATTAAAAATCCAGTTGGTACAACTGGCACACTCGAGTTGAGGACAGTCTCTCAGGGCACGTTAAAGTCAGATATGATCAATATAATTATTGAAACAGCAACTGCTGTGGCTACTGTGACAGGCATGATAACACTTCCCTTTTGAGAGAACTGGAATATTTGCTCTGGAACTAAGATGGCAGCAGTAAGAAGCATGTACTATATAGTTCTCCTTAATGTGGTTTGTCAGCAACCCAAACAACAACACTACAGGACTTCCACACAAATCTCTGCCTTTCCCTGCTTGCAACCTCTGGAATCCAGCACCAGGAGGCTTCAAGGGCAATTATTTCATTGCAGCCTTACAAAGACAAAAGCATTCCCATTTCCCTGCTCTCACTTTCTTCATCACTTAACATTTTTTGCAACAGCTAGAATCTTTACTCACATTGACGTTCTTGAAGACTCAGCTAACACTTCTGGCCCCACAAGCAGCACCACACAGGCAGTGCCTGGACCTGCCACAGCAGTTGTGTGAGACAGTGCAGGACAGAAGCTACCTAACTAGACTTAGCCTACCCACACTACCAGCTTTATTTACAGCTCACTCACACCACTGCAGCATCACATATGGAAAGGAAACCACTCTCCAAGATTTCCATCAACTGGACGGGAGAGCACATTCACATTGTCTGCATGCATAGTGTGAGCAAGGAGCTTTCTTTGGCCCTGCAATTCATTATTACTAAAAACCATCCCCAGCCTCACTGTCAGTTAAGCACAAAGGTTGCTTACAGTTAACACAGCTGCATGCCATGCTGTGGTACTGAAGGGTCAGAATGCAAAGGTAATTAGTAATCAAAGAAATTGCATGCAAAAGCACTCTAATGTAAAAAAATAGAGTAAATGCAAAATACAGCACTGAAGAGATGCCTACACATTATGCCATTTGATTTCCTTCTACAAAACCATTCTGAGAGCATTTCTTTCCACCACTGCCCCATTCTGCTCTCCTCTCTCTGTAAAGAACCAGGCTTGCTCAGTGCTTGGATCAGGTACAAAGGAGGACACAGATGGAATAAAGTCAGCAGCATCTGGTGTTCTTTGTTGTTACCACGTCCTTAACTTTCTGTGCATACACCTACCACAACATCAGCTGAGCTCATGTCCCATTCATGGAACCAGAAGCATGACATTCAGCAGGTGCAGCACACTGCAGAGGCTCTTAAAAGCAGCACAAGGTGACTTTGTGGACTCTACCACTTTGAGGGATGGCTAGTGTGTGGTGTTGAGAGAACAGTGTCCAAGCTAGCACAGGTAAGGATTGGTGTACAAGGCAGGACCTTGCACACCATTCTTTTTTTCTTTTTTTTTTTTTAATATAGGCATCTGTTTAATACCCAGCTCCTATTATCTACAGCTCTATAAGGGAGAAAATAGAAATCAGTTACTCTTATTTTTAGAAAAAGGTGCAAGCTGGGAGAAGCAAAGTGATTTTCTCTACCATCCAGTCCTGAAACAGACTAAAAATAGAAAGAAATAAAGTCTGTTTCCCATGCTCTACAATACATTGCTTCTTTCCCAGTGCTGGGGTTTTTTTCAGAAACTCTTCCTGTCCTTCAGACAAACTCTCAGTACCATCCCAAATACAGAACAACATACTTCTGTTGTTGTCAACGACTGCATCCAGTTCTGGCATCCTCAGTACAGGAAAGACATGGACCTGTTAGAGCAGGACCACAAAAATGTCCAGAGTACTGGAACACCTCTCCTATGAGGACAGGCTGAGAGAGATGAGTTTGTACAGCCTGGAAAAGGCTCCACAGAGACTTTATTGTGGCTTTTCAATACTAAAAGGAGACTTATAAGAAAGATGGAGACAAACTTTAGAGGGCCTGTTGTGACAGGAAGTGTGGGTAATGGCTTTAAGCTAAAAGAAAGTAGATTTAAATCAGAAATTTTTTACAATGAGGGTGGTGAGGCACTGGAACAGGTTGCCCAGAGGGGTGATAGATACCTCAAAACATTCATGGTCAGGCTGGACAGTGCTCTGAGCAACCTAGTCTAGTTGAAGATGGCCCTGTTCACTGCAGGGGGTGCATGACTTGATGACCTCTAAAGACCCCTTTCCAACCCAAATTCTGTGATTCTAAAATTTTCCTGCACTCAACCCTGCAATTTTGAAGGTGGGAATGGGAAGGAAGACTAGAGCTTACCTCTGAACTAAACCCAGTTTTTTGCTCAACTGAAAGTAGGGTTTTCCACATCCTAAGGAGATCCTCAGGCTGCTCTGGTGATGTTCTGGGAGAAGGCATCTGCTCCCACTCATATACTCCTTCTCTCTACACAATTACTGAGAACAAATTTGTGCAACATTTCCCAAAATGTTTCACTTCAATTGGACCATTTCCTTTAAAAATTCTCAATTCAATCTAAATGTCAAAAACCATCTGCCAATCTAAACAAGTCAATGCTTCCTGTTGTGGCTTTTAGGGGTTTGGTTGGGGTTTTTCAGCTGGTGTTGTTTTGTTTTTATAAAAAGCAGCAAACTGCTACAAAGGGTTACCAGACTTCAACTTTGATTCATCCCTGAGTGTAGAGAGTGGGTACTACCTGTCACAGTGTGGGTCCTCCCACTGGAAGGGCTACAAGAGGACGCACAGATTGCTGTCCCTCCTGGAGCAGGAGGTTCTAGAGCAAGACAGGGGTGCAGCAGCATGCTCCTACCCTGAGCTCAGATGCCGTCCAGCCCTTCCCAGGTGCCTGAGAGAAAGAAGAAATCACAGCAGCATGGATGAGCACAGGCTCAGATAGAGTGGAGTGCACAAAGGAAGTTTTGGAAAGAAGGGCTCATGTCACATGGCTTCTGTTGAAAGATGGAATAAACAGACACATCGGTACCTGGAGGCTTGAAGGAGGATGCCATATCAGACCTATTGCTGCTGCCAGATCCTCAAATAGTAACTGTAGGATAAAGCATCACATTTCAATCTCTATTTGTCCCAAGGCTGTAGCAGCTGGCTACAGAACAGCAACCCACCCCCTTGTAACTTGAAGGCTGGATTAGCGTATGGCACTCTGGAAAAGTAACCAGAAGCTTTGTGTACAGGAGAACAGCACTCTATGTACAGCTGAACAGCAGCTTGTCTCAAAGGGACCTGGCAACACCAAACACTGTCACTGCCCTGACTAGTCTTTCAATACCAAGTGTGACACAAGGTAAAAGTCACGCAGGGTCCGAAGCCAAGCATCCCACAACATTCCCATAGTCTACTTCAAGAGCTGCTCCACTGCTGAAAAAGATGGCATTAACTAACTCCCAAACAGCAGCTGAGCTCTCAGGCTCCCAACACCTTCCCTCCAGCTGTCTGACAGCACCCCAGTGCTGAGATCTTCAATGCAGCACAGACAGTAGCACTTATGGCAGACTTGGTTTAGTAAGAAGCTTTTCTGCCCAGCTATTTTGAGGGTTTGTCCTATTTTTCACCCTTTTCTGCTAGCTTGCAACAGGTCTGCAGCTTAGCAGCTATCTCATTAAGATTCTACCAAATGTTAGGTCATCCATTGGTTGTTGAAGGTAAAGAACTTAGATTACTTAGACAAGAGATCAAAAGCAGTCCCGTACACACACTTGGGGGACTGACTGATGAAAACTTCCTGGAAGTTGATTTGACAGGCTTGACTTCAGTTCTGCTAAGGACTTAAACGAGAAAAGTTTGCTTGCAGCTCTAAGTGATTGTTAGTACTGTTTCATTTATTTCTTCAGCTTCTCTTCTGTCAAACCAAGTGAGATTAGAGCTGAACTGGATCAATACACAATTGTTCAGCAAACAATTCTACTTTTTAGGGACAGTTTTATTAGAGAGACATGGATTCAACATGGAAGAGTCTCCAGCACTCACAAAAAGGGAGACCATGCAAAAACTAATGTAGAAATTCTTGCCTAGTTTTATGGGCATAAACATCTCCCACAAGTAAGATCACCTCTACTCCATCAGGCAAATACTTTTCTGTCTGAAGTGCAATGATGAGGATTCAGAACTGGACCCAGCTGCTACCTAGACTGAAAATGGGCAATTGAGCCAGCACTGCATAACTGTTACTTGTGAATGTCATGGGTCAACAGCAAATGAGCAGGGGAAAGGCCATAGCCCCCTTAAATCCACCTCTGCAAATTAAAGTATCAGTTATGATTATTTGGCCTGAGAATAAAGCAGTGTTGAAAAGGGGATCTCCATTCTTTTATCCCAAGTGCAAAGACAAAGACTTTGCTCACTTGCCAGAAACTAAGACTTCATCAGCCTTCCTCAGCCCATCCTCCCTATCTAACCTACATTAACAAGGGCAAGTGAATCGAAGTATTTTACACTGCAGGTCTACATGCCTCAGTGCAGATATGTTTCTTTCCATCCAGTGGGTATTTAAGACAGGAAGATTTGAGAGTCAAACAAAGTATCATTGTTTCTGAGAAACCTGTTATTGCTGGGGAAGGAAAGAGAAGGGTTTGGCTACTTTTCAGCATCTTTTTAGACACTGAAACCTGGTGTTGCTCACTTTTGGCACAGAAAATTTTGTTTGGTTTGTTTGTAATGGCTCAACTCAATCTGCAGTACAGATCTGAATTATGTTTAATGATTTTAGTCAAGGGAATGTTCTTATCTTTGTCTCTGGGTCTACAACCACAATTATGCCAGCTAGAAAACTTCCCCAGATGCTACATAAGCACCGTGGCCTTGTAGAAGAAATGCATTAACAACAGTCCAGATTCCTGGGAGATGGGGAGGGGAAAGAGGTCTAAGCCTTGAAACACAACTCTCCTATTTTAAAGAAGACAAAGCAAACTGCCTTTGGTATGACCAAAGATGCTGAAATTTGCTTTGAACCACACATGAGAACTTCTCTTTATTTTAGGGTAGGTCTTTAAAGCAGTGCAGAATTCTCCTTTAGAAAAAAAACATAGGAAGAAAGAAAGAACAGAAATTCTCCTTCAGAGATTTGGGTAAGCAAACTTGAAGGAGGCAGAACCAGCAGAACTGGATATATCTACAGGCAATCCAGAAGTTCAAGTATTTCAATATCCCTGTACCAATTCAGGCTGCATTTGGGATACAACCCATTAGCATTTATGCTAATATAAAACTAGTGAAGAACTGTACATGCACAGAGCAGTAGAGCTTTGCTCAAGCTGCATATGTACCATATACAGGCTCTATAAGGAAGTGGAGTCCTTTTGTGTACCTACAGCTTTCTAAGGGCAACTACCATTGTGGCATTCAAGCAACATGATCATCAGTTAATAAAAATAGGCTCTGAAATAAGGCAGGAATACTTGTCATCTTACAAATCAGGACTTCATTGTCCATGTCACCACCAATTCTAACCTAGCCACAATGGTCATAAGTTTTGGATCCCAGTTCAGAACAGCATTTTGCCTTGTTCACCATCATCTACTGGATTTGCCTCTCATAATTAGTTTCTGTGTCACTGACCAAACCCTTCCACTTTAAGGAGGAAAGAAGGAGCAAGGCAACTTCATGCCTGGTAAAGTTACACAATGTTTATTCTAAATGTTATTCCTCCATTGTGGGCTATATGTATCTTAAGGTAAAGGGAAATTTTTCTAAGCTGATAATTTATTAAGTTGTGCAGTAATCTACCTATATAACGATGGAAAATTATGATTAAAACTTTCCAAGTGACTCTATATGTGCATGGACTGGAAACTACTTACTCTTACAGCCTATCTTCTGGAACAGGAAAGAGGTATTTGGGAGCAAACCAACAATCCCTTCTGGAGAAGAAAAGTCTTCATTCTTTCAGAGGGATTTACCCCTCAACTATGCGAGACAGCTCCACACATGCTGAGCAGGCTCCTGGATGGATTAAAACCAATTCACTCATTTCCTGTTTACCCCCTTCCTTCCTTCACTGTGATAAAATTGTCACTGCCTGGCAGTGCAGGATCTGACACATCATCTTGAGTTAGTAGACAGGTAGCCAGGAGAGGCTTGACTCAGGCTGACAGAGTTGAGTGGCTTCCACTCGGTACTGCAAATCCGCTGAAGATGAGACGTGGAACAGTGGAAGACACAGTGAAAGAGAAGATGAGACTATGGCTGAATGCTGCTGCAGCACAGGTTGGCAGAAAAGGCTGCTGCACTGACACCCAGGATGCACAGTACAGCAGCAGTAAAATAAAATTTGGCCCTGACAGCTGTACAGTTTTCTAATTTGAAAGCTCATACAACTATTCACTTCTGAATATTATTTGTATTATCTCACAAAAAGGAAAAAAAAACCCAAGGTAATAAAGCTGAAGCAAGATCAAGTCTAAATTTTCAACAAGATCTTGTGGCAAAATGCAGGAAGAAAAAAGAGTCAGTATCTTCATTTCAATTTTGATCATATAGCTCCTTTTGTTGTCCCTCTCTTCCTATCTACGAACAAGGTGATTCATTCTGAAATGGGGTGGAATATGGGGGCATCCAAATGGTCTATTTAGCAAATATAATGCATGCACACACAGAGCTAGCCAGGGACATGTGTCTGTACTGGCTACAGTAATTTCTGAGAGAATGCCAAAAAACTCATTTCACTATGTCTTAGAAAGAATTCTCTGTGTGAAACCCATGTCTGCTTTTAGCAGCAGTTGGTGCACACAAAGAGCTATGCTAGAGAGCTGAAAGGGGGAAAGAATATGCAGGTTGAGATTGATCAACACATCTCGTGTTATGTATCGTGTATTTTTCCCAGCAAAGAACACTAATGTCAAAAATCCCTGAAATCTATCAGAATGGTTCAAAATTGATAATCAGAGCTAGAAAGCTGACCAGAACATAATAGTGTAGCATTTAAAAGACACTGCACACTGCAAGCACAACGTACTACCTTCCTGCACCTGTGGAAGACAAAACACAGACTGCTCCCTCAAGCAGGCAAGTGCCTCACTTGAAGATCAGTTTCCCAACTAGCTATCATGACCAACTGAGAGCCAAGGAAAGAAGGACAATGAGAAGTAAAATGTCAGTCACCTCAACCTAACAAGGCTTAAAAAACAACAGTAAACACAACACCAAAACCAAAAACAGATAAGCTGACTAAAGCTATTTTTGCAGTTGGTCTAGAATTTAAATGATTGACATTTCACACCCCCTTTTTTCTCCTTCTTAATGTTAGTCATCCTCAGAGGATTTTCTTGGTTTTGTTTCCCTTCTTGTTTCTAGGAAACAGAGCCTCAACTAGCTACTGAAAAAAAATAAACTGAGAGAAGAGCAGGGAAAATGCAAAGGGAGGGAAGTGAAAGAAAAGGAGAGAATTGGTCCTGCTACAAGAAGTAAAAAATTTGATACATTTCTGTCCCACTCACTCCTCCCACAAGAACGACTTTGTTACTCAGTGCATAACCCTAAGAGAGATCCAATTAAGCAATTTTGTGTTTATTTCACTAGCCAATATCAGAACAGGTGAGTGCAGGCAGCAAATGCAAGACCTTTGGAGAGGATGCAGTTCTCTCCTATGTTGTCTTATCTCTCATGACAACAGCCTTATATGAAAATTGTGGCCTAAAATACCCAAAGCACTCAGTGCATTTAGCCTTTTATGGCAGACATGAAGAAAATGTCTCCTATAACACAAGCACCCCACAAAAAACAGGATCGAAGTACCAAGGTCAGCACAGCTGCTGTCACACACTACCTGAGAAGTCTCATTAGAGTCAAAGAGGAGAAAGGATAAGAGGTGCAAAAGACAGTGAGAAGAGAAGGAAAAAATAATGTAACATTCAGCTCTTTGGCACCACTGTGAAGCTGCAATGAGTTTGGGCTGCATTGGGAATTGCTTATTTCAGCAGTTTAAGAAACTTCCCAGGAGATTCAGACACTCCAGGAAACAGAAAACTCAGAAAAACAATCACTTTTTTAAAAAAAATCATTTTAGGCAAACCAGAGAGCCAAGTTAACATTATGCTCAAAGAATGCCAAAACTTCTCATGCACAAGTCCTCATTCACATAGTTACTTGTATGCCTGATATGGATGAAGTCAGAGTGCCTAAGGCAACTGTTTTGATCTCAACCAAATGAATCCAGGTATGTTGAAAGTGTTCTCAGGAAAATACAAAGTTGTTACATAACTTCACCTTTTTGGGGTAGGACAGACTGGAGGAGCAAAGTATCTGCACGTCAGGATTGCAAATCCTCACTACATGAGCAGTGGGCTGAGGAAGTCACTGGAGCATGGCTGAAGATGACAAGGTTGCATGGACAGGTCATGAACCAGCTGTGCATGAGCCATATCTAGTCTGCTACATCAGACTCATGTAAGTAGCTCTGGTGTCCAGTAAATGGACAGTTCTGTCTGAGCAGCAGATCCCAGAGGGTTGTAATGAGTGTCATGGGGTCTAGTTGGAGGCCTGTCACTAATAGTGTCTCCCAAGGCTCAATACTGGGCCCAGTATTGTTTACTTATCAGTGATTTGGATGACAAAAAAGGACAAAGTACCTCCTTAGGAAGTTTACTGACAACACAAAGCTGGGAGAAAGCAGCCCTTCGGAGGGACCTCAACAGATTGAAGAGGTGGGCAGAGAACTGTCTGGAAATGCAACAATAACAAATGCAGGGTCCTGCACGTGAGGAATAATAACCCCATGCACCAGTAGAGGCTGAGGGCTGACCTTTTGGAAAGCAGCTCTGTGGATAAGTACCAGGGGGTCCTGGTGGACAACAAAAAACTGTCCCTGAGCCAGCTGTGTGCCCTTGTGGCCAAGAAGGCCAATGGAATTCTGGGGCCATTAGGAAGAGCATTGCCAGCAGGTGGAGGAAGGTGATCCTGCCCCTCTGTTCAGCCCCAGTGAGGCCACAGTGGGACTGCTGTGTCCAGTCCTGGCCTCCTCAGTGCATGAAACATGGAGCTCCTGGAGCAGATCCAGTGGAGGGCCACCAAGATGATTAGGGGACTGGAGCATCTCTCTTACAGGAAAGACTGATGGAGCTGGGCATGTTCAGTCCCAAGAAGAGACAACGAATTTAAGTATCTGAAGGATGGAAGTCAAGAGGATGGAGCCAGGCTCTTCTTGGTGGTGCCAAGCAACAGGACAAGAGGCAACAGGCAGAAACTGATGCACAGGAAGTTCCACTTGTATATGAGGAAGAACTTCTTTACTGTGCAGCTGACTGAGCACTGGACCATTATTACCCAGAGAGGTTGTGGAGTCTCCCTCCTTAGAAATATTCAAGAACTGTCTGGACACAATCCTGTGCCACATGCTCTAGGACAAGCCTGCTTGAGCAGGCAGGGTGGAACAAACGACCCATTGTGATCTCTTTCAGACCCACCCATTCTGTGATTCTGTGAAATTCAAATAAAAGCAAAATAAACAAATATAAACAAAATAAAGCCAGAAAGGCCAGGATTCTTGCAAATCAAGAGAAATTCACTGGAAATCAGAATGGGAGAAAATAATTAAAGCAAAACACAAACCAAACAAACTGAAACTTGCACCAACTTAGTAAGGTCTGCACCAGTACCTCTCTCATGTCTTAATTTGTTAACTAATGTTAGTTTTGTTAGAGATAGCCTTGACTGCAGCAAATCACAAAACAGGCCAGACATGGCACAAAAGGAGCAAGTCATGTAAGCCATTAAACTTTTACAACACACACCTGGTATATTCCTACCCAGACAGAGCAGGTTTCCTGCCCAGGCCACGAGATGTTACCACCACCAAGTAAGAACAGGAATTCCCCTGTAAAGCCCTAAGGAGCCACATAACCTTTTAATTAGCCAAAAGAATCCCCAGGTGTATTCACATTTGATTAAATCAATGTCAGGCATGCACAAGCTCATCAGAGGACATTAACAAAACTAATCTATCTTCAGGTACACAAAAGCTCAAAATATGTGTGTACTGCACTTGTTTTCCTCCCTCTCTCCTTGCCCTCTCCAAGTGTGAACATATTCAATGTCAGAAAAGATGCAGAGGAAGAGGCAACACACACTGGAACATATTTGCCTCACTCCAAAGAGTTCATACAAAAAAAGACGCTATCAAACATTGATATCAGACTGCCCACTGAGAGAAAAAGGGGCAATGGGAATGAAGTAAAACATGGAATTCCATTTGAACACAAAGGAAAAATAAAAGGAAAAGAAAAAAAATGCCTGTTTTAACTTTTCTCTGTATTACTATGAGAATAATCAAACACTGGAATGTGCTGCCCAGAGAGATTGTGCCATCTTCATCTTTGTGGATATTCAAAAGCTGACTGGCCATGGTCCTGGCCAATTCGCTACAGGTGACCCTGCTTGAGCATGTGGGTTGGACTAGATGATTTCAAGAGGCTCCCTCAACCACAACAATACTTTGATTCTGGGAACTAAGATATCACCAGGACAGGCAAAAATCTCTAGTCAGTTTCACTGATTCCCTCTCTCATTCTAGCCACAAACACAGAATCTTTAAATGTTGCTATCATGTTTCTTGTATCCTTGAAAACATCATCTACAATTGCCATGGAAGTCCCTTTCTTCTGATTCCAGCTTTCATGTCTTAAGAGTATGTCCTTGCAACACCATTTGGAGATATTGCCCTTATTCTTCTCCTTCAGCTTGCTGACCAGTAGAATGAACAAGCTCAAAGGAGAGCCAAACTCATTGATTCCTGCAATCCAGCAGACCTCTCCAGCCCTCATCTATCTCCCTCCAGGACGCTCTTTTGCTCTCCATCAAAGTCTCCTTCTAGATATCTGTTTGGACTTAAGACTACAGTTGATAAATGTGTTGCAATCCAGAGAATCCACATACAAGGGGGTTCAGGCTGTAAGCCTGAAATCATTCCTCACATTTGGATGAGGAATTCGGTAAGTCATAAATTGCAGGGCATATACAAGAAGGCTTTTGTCAATTCATCGAAAGCATCACTTGCTCCATTAGGTATTCACCATCCTGGGAATCACACTGAGTTATATGTAAGTTCACCACACCATTGAACATAAATACATTTTGTGGGCTTTTAACTAACTTCCAGCTTAGAGCAAGGAGGAGAGCAGTTCTATTAAAAGGGATCCCATTAAAACTAGACAATGCAATCCCTCTCCCCTGCCAATTGGACTAACAGTGCTAAGTCACATCATTCTCTGGTGTTTAAAGAACAGTAAATATCCTTCCTATAGAAGACCATAGCCAAAACAGCCTGAATCTTTATGTTACTGCATCAGTCCTGGTTTATTTTAGCTTTAAACAATGTGGTTAGTGACTCACCCTGCCGGATAAGCGACGAGGCCAGTTCTGGGGTCGCAGGCTAATCCTCTGCCTCCCGACACAGTTATGCCCAACACCTTCTCCAAAGTCACCTAGTGCATACAAGAAAGAAAACAAGAAGTATCATGAAATGCAAGTGCAGTTCAAATAAACTCATGCACAGATGCTAACGGTCTCATTCACACTGGCTCCTAGAAATTCATGGAGAAGCATCTAGTTACAAAATCAACCCCACTTAACAGGCATAGCAAAATACTGCTGGGATACAGAAAAGGAGTTATCACTTTTCCTATGCCAGAGCATTGCAAAGACAGGACTGCAAGCAGCAGATAATCCTGGTGAGAAGCTGGTACGCACATTCTCTCACCACAGATTCCCATCCTCCTAGTAAGAGCAATAAACCACTATCTCTGGATATCTCTAGAGATATCACTATCCATGAAAACTGTTTCTAGGCTGATCCACTTTCTTTGTCTCCTCCATCCAGTGGCAGGTGGTTTGGCCAGGTCCCAGCTTCAGACTCCTAGGAACTGAATAGTCAGTTTTTCCCCACAGTGTTTGAATTGGAAACCACAACCAGTGGACTGAGGCATCCTTTCCCAGGAATCTTGAGACAAAACACCTTAAACATTCACTAGCCTGCATACCAATGACCCATGCAAGAGACAGTATCTAAAATGCCCCTGCAGCCCCCTCAAGCAAAAATCTCAATTATTTTTAGAAAAAGAAAAGAAATGTAACTTGACAGAGCTACTTGGAAGATACAAAAACCTCTGTGGCAAGAAGCCAATAAAAGTAAAAAAAACAAAATGGGAGGGTGACAGACAGACATGGCACAACATTTCAGTGAACACTCCCTGGTAGAGAAAGCATCAGAATTTAGCAATGCAAAAGGTTGTAGTGGGATTACACCACACAAAATCTGCAGTATGAAAGCACCCAACCTCTGAGTACAAACCAGTTCTCAGCCCTGGGGCTGTTTTGACCGACACAAGGTTACTCTCTTTCCTTTGCAGCCCTTAATTTTATGTATTATGTATTTGATGCATACATTCCTCTTCAGCATTGCCATCTATGCCAAACTCAAGGATTTTACGGGGTCACAGTCTTCTTTTCAATTATCATCATCTAAGATATATTTGGTTCAGTTCTTAAGGGCATGGACGCAGCATAAGAATTTACTATTGTAATAATTACTACTATCTGTAATAGGTGCCCTGAAGACTAACATCTTATATTTACACCAACATGGTGCACAAAAGGCAGGGGTGGGGCAGGTTTCCCATGCCACCCTGACCACACACCTTACCAGACCTGAGGAGTTTGACTGTAGGGTGAAGAAACAAGGTCTCACTTTGCTCACAGCTCAGGTTCCTAGGTAAGATGACAGAAGTAACCCCATAGAGAGAACCACCTTGTTTCAACAGGTAAAGGAGGGCTGAGGTGCACCACTATCATGAGCCATGCTTTCAGCTAACTCAAATTTGATCTGCTTTCAAACCAGTATAGAAGATTCACATCCCAGTCTCTGGAACAACTTGGTCTTTTTTTCCCCTCTTAGTAATAATATATCCCAGAGATTTTGAGACATTATGATAAAAAAACCAAATTGTCCCATTCCCTTGCAAAATGAGTATTTCTGAAAGCATGACTTTTACAAAGCTCCACTGAATTTTTGTTAAGTAAGAAGATGCAATTAAAAATGCATTTACAAAGCCACGGGTAAAGAAAGAAAACAGCTTCGATTCAACTTTATATTGGAACAAAAATGCAGTAGCTGAGGAGAGAAGTGAAGAAGGCTAGGAGGATATCTACTTTTCCAGATTCGTTAACAATACTTGGAATCATTCATTTTCAAAGCAGCTTCAAAAATGCACAGCAAGAACTCAATGCTCCTACTGCTGAGATTCCACCTCATATCAGCAGTTCCCAAACTAGGAGAGGTTTAAATTCCTACAGAAAATGCACTCTTGACAGGGAAGGAGGAAGTTGAACTGACATGTGCCATTCAAGTAGTACCATCTAGATAAGGTACCAATTACTTGATGCTGTCAGCAAACATCAGTTTAGCAATGCTGTGATTATGATGCTCAGCACAGGCTCTAGCTCAGGCTGGCTGTAATTGCAACTATCCTAAAAGGCACTGCTTGACCTTGGCTATGCAGATACTCAGCAGCAATTCAGCAACCTACATTCATCAATAGGTATGTTTTTGCTCTGCAAGGACATTTATCAAGCTTCCCAGTGTGTAGTCTTGTACCAGAGCTGAACTGAGCTTACATCAGCCTGTTTCAGAGGGGACACTTCCTTCCCCCCTCATCCGACTCAGCCTAATTACACCCTTCTTCATTTCCCTCATGCCAGACAGCCCTGGCATGGCAACTGCCTGCCCAGCAGCAGGCCAGACCTGCAGAAAAACACATTCTGCTTTTAGTTTTCTGATTGGTTTCTGTTTGCCAGCCTGGAGAAAGCCACAGGAAGCTCAAAGCCAGGTAAAAGAAAAACTATCCCCTTGCACTGGCAACTAGATCAATCCAGCTGCACCTCCGAAGTCCACTCTGCACTTGGTGGTCTGGAAAAATCTGACCCCTCTGACTCTAAGAGGAAGCACCACCTTATTAGTCTTGACACTCTCACCTCACCAACAGCAAAGTGTCATGCTTGCTCCAGCTTCTTTTCTCACTCTGGAGTTTGTGGAGGTCCCCTGCTGCTTTGCCAATAGACAATTTGTGGCAATACTAGGAGGTGGAAAGTCTGCCCTTTTCCTACAGTCAGCACACAGCTTGACATGAAAGTAGCTCAGTTTTCTGGTCCAATTTCTTTACTGCCAGTGAGTATCTTCTGGATTCAACAGATCACTTGTTCCTTTAGAAAAAGTCAACTATCAAGGCGATACCTCTGGTATTGACAGGCCTAGCGCCACAAAACCAGATACCTGTATCCAGAGACTCGTAACTACATTTCTGAAAAAGGCTCCCTCTCTCTTGCTCCTATTCTTAGCTTTAAAAACTACCTAATGTAAAGAATCTGAAAAGCAACCCCACGAGCCTCTTCAATGGATGCTCTTACAATACCTCTACATGATAATCCTTGAGTATTAAAACCAAATTTCATCAAAATAGAGTGCATACAAATTTAAAATGTGGTCTTAGGACACTTGTGAGCTCTACTCTCACCTCTCTGCCCACAATACTCCTCGGCTTTATCCTCATGACCAGCCTCCAGACAAGGTGACATAAGGACAACAGATAATCATTTGTCACAAAATCTGACTGAACGAAAAACATTTCAGAGAGAAAAAACAATACATAACACCACAGTATGAAGTGGATTCCTCTCAACTTACCAGCTAAAACAAAGAAATTTTAATACAATTGATTACAGTAGAAATGCATCAACTTTAACTTCCTAATCTGAAATTAAGATCTGCCAGCAAAGGGAAAATCTGTTGATACACGTCTGCCATTGTCCCACTCCTGAAGCTACCACTTTCAACAAGGAAGGAACCCACTTCCTTGGGGTAGGTAAGGGCAGTCTCCCAGTCCTACACAGCTGTAAGCACTGCCATTCATACAGGTCTCCCCAGTGATACTTCAGCACATCCCAGTCAGAAATAAATTCCCTGACACATATTTCCAAGTCTGATCTGAGCTGACAACAGGGAGACTCCCCCTGCAGATCTGAGAAATAAGGTTCATTGCCAATAGCTCCTGCGTTGGCCCAATTTGCATGCTACAATCGCCAGACAGGTCACTGTTTGCTCAGGCCTTCACAGACAATTAATGGGCCACCTCACCATTCTCATCCAAGCCTGGAAACAACCGCAAGATTAAACCTGTCATTTTGTGTACCTAAATTAGAGGCAGGAGAAGAGAGTGGCTATCCACATTTGCCACTTCATCTCGAGGCTTCTATTTATAGTATTTGTCACTTTCAGTCAGGTTCTCTACGCTACTTGCAAGAGTTATTGGATCGATCCACATACAACACAATTCTGCAGCTCCCCTTGCATTGCCACTATGCTATCTGTAACCACCCCATCTCCATTCCTGTATGGTCAACTTTTATTCAAGTTTGGAAGATGAATACACACTCTTAGGCACCAAAACCTGTGCAGCTAACATCTGTCTTGTAAAACCTGATATTTACCCATGTTACAGGCTTAAACCTAAATTTGGCTACTTTGAGTTGCACAAACATGAAGAAGTCTTAGTGCCTAAGCAGATCACCAACCCTGCTCCTCCCACATCAAATCCCAACACTGTCACGTAGGTAGGACCAAACCAGCAGAGTCCTGAATTGCAGGACTTAGGTACCAACAGGTATTTATGGCAGCCAGGCCTTCCCAGAGAGAGGGGTCTTGCTGCAGCCCAATCCCCCCTGGAAATCAAAGGGCATATCTGAGAGTAGCCCTTGCTTCTGTCAGGCATGGTCCCACATAGCACATGGGGAAAGCCCATACCTGAGTGAAAGTCGTGTCATCTCTGCCTTACTACTGAGGTGTAGGTAGTCCTTTCAGAACGACTAGTCTAAACAGCCCCTGCTAGCACTGTTTGGCTTTTTAGGAAACACAATGCTGCTCCTAGGTCTCAGAGAGCAAGTTTCATACCTGTGTGAGCTCTTTCTCTTGTTTAGAGGAGGTTACCGGTTACCATAAACAACTGCTTCCACATGCTTAAAGGATAACACAGAAATCCCTCAAGGATCAGCCCAACTTCACCCCTCTGCAAACACTTTCCTCCTTCCCATTGTTTGCATTCCTTTGGGACCCTCTACACTTGCAAAGTGACACAGGAGGTACAGGAGGCAAATACTGTGGCCTGCACATCCAGACAACATGCTGTTAGAAAACGGTAGTAAAGACACCCAGCAAAACTTTCCACTAGAACAGGTGCTAGAAGGGACAACTGAGTCACAGTGACAGTTCTGCCTGACTTGCACTCACAGGTTCTCTCTCTAAAGCTGCACTGTTTTACTACTGAACCACTGGTGCCAGGTAGGAGTTCCTGTATCTGTGCCTGTTTGCCCACTAGCAGATTTCTCCACTCTGCCTTCATCTTAAAGAAAGAGAGAATAAGAAAATTTAAAGAGAAAACCATTTTTAACACCAGGGACCCCTCAAAGAGTTTCAGCTGTAGGCTGAATGATGCTGCTACTCACCCCATCATCCTCCCTAGGGCAGCAAAAGATTAAGCAGAAGTTCAGTAGTATTTCAGCCTTTCACCCCCATATTTATCTGCTAAAGAAATGAGAGTTTTCTGACTTGATCACCTCACCTTCTGCCTTCTAATGCTATCTACAGTCTCTTTTGGGCCCAAAATCTCATAATTCTCTAAAAGCACACTTTATTTAAGCATGGAAATGAAGAAGCAAAGCATTTGAGAGGATATTTGCAATCCTCCAGAGCTCAAAATGACAACAGAGGGGAGAAAACTGGGATTACAGTACAAGGCTGCCCATATGTCTCAGTATCTACAGCATCAGGCAGGAGGCTACAGCCTGGGAAAACCACGTCCACCAAGCAGATACATCTATTCCACACTTCATGAGACTGGCCACCTTGGAAAAGAGACCAATATCTAGCCCTGGTTCATGTTTGTATTTGCAGCTATAAGTGAAGAAGAAAAGTCAGGAAGAATAGTATCATAATGAAATGTATGGATAAAAAACAGGAAACGGAAATTTAATTCTTTCTCACCCCCTGTCACTCTTCCAGTCTCAAAACAGATATACTCAGTTTTTAACTTATTTCAGTGGAATTCTCTACCATGAACTGGTCTACTCCGTCTCTGGAAGCTTAGCATTCACAACATCTTTGGCAAGGAAGTCCACCGGTCTATGTTGCAAGAAGAACCATCTTTCTTTCACTACTTGTTTTAAGCCTCACTTCTAAGAGTTCCATTTGATGTACCCCAGTTCTTGTACAGGAAGAGATAGTGAATAGTAGTCCCCATCTACAACCTTAAGTTGGCTCATGATTTTGTAGAGAGCTATACTATACTAAGTCATCCATGTTCCGAGTACAACAGTTTTCACTTAGTAAGTTTATAGCCATTTCATATCATTAATCAGTTCTGTGAACCACCTTCCAGGTCCTCTATATCCTTCCTGAGATGAAGGGGAAACATCAAGACTACATACAGCTGTCCATGTGTGGTCACAGAAGTGTTTACAGAGCAGAATAATATAGTCTGGTTTGTTTTTCATTTTTTTCCCCATTAATACCTTACTCTCTTTTGACATCTGAGATCATTTACAGAGAGCAACAAAGAGGTCACTCTGCTCAACAAATTCATGGATAAGAACTCCTGCTGCTCCGCATTTGGAAACTTATAGCCCATTCTCTCCTGTCTGCTCCCCTATGGAAAGGGAAATCTTATTCTTGAATTAACAGTTTGATTTCAACTTGCCCCTTCCGCTCCTTACTTTTGTAAGAACTTATTCATGAACAGGAGCATCCTCAGGGGGAGTTCTTGCACCACAACTATTCCATTCCACTCCATGGCTACTTCAATAAACGTCCAGAAGCAGACAAGTTCTATTTTAAAAGCCTTCCCATGGGCCTGTGTATAAGGCAGTTAACATTGGAATCCATTTAATTAAGTAGAGCCATCAAGTCACATGAAAAGACAACATCCATCAAGAGTTCATCTATCATCCACTGCACAATGAGCCTGCCCTCAGCCTTCTCTTGCCTGAAAGTGGGCATATTAATAATGTATGTTAAAGGTACGCACTCCTGAAAAAATGTGTGGACAAAGAAAACCCCGAGATACATAACCCATGAGTGTTACTTTGAAAAGCCTTCTCTAGCACATCAAGTAATCAGTCAGCGGTAACTAAAGAACCATCTTGCCAGAGGAGTGGCTACATAATCATCTCTTCTTCAGCCTTAAAAAAAATGCCTTTACTGCTTGACTTGAGACCCCAATGCTCTTCCATCTAACACAGTGACACAGGGAGCTCCAACTTCAGGCCTCAGTTTCACAAGAGCACTGTGGTTTTCACGTCTGTCTCTCTATATACTGCTCTCAGAGTTTTCAGCACCTCTGCACACGCTCCAACATGTTTTCCATGCTGCTACACAGCAAAGTTGTATCAATGCACTCTGGCATCCAATACGTGAAAATGCTGAAAATGTAGCTGTACATTGTCAGTGTCAGCATTTAAGAAATAGCTGTCTATCTTACATAAGGAAAATTTGATACAGAGAGCCAAACCTCACAGCTGGCCCTGTTTGTACCTCTCTCCTGCTGCCCCTGAGCCCCACAGCAAAAAAGCACGTCTAACCTCCTGGGACCAGCACACACGTTGTAGGCTCTAATCCATCGTCTGAACACACTGTCTGATCTGTTACTGCTGCAGAAAAACAAAGGCTTGAAGTTTTAGATTTAGCTCTGCTGAGCTTCGTTTGGCACATTAAACACAGAGCACTAATTACAGTATACTGTTCTACTTAAGGGGCTGTCAGCATTTCCACTGCAAAGCCTTCATTTCAAGGCTTTATAACACAGCTGTGAAATATTCATTTTGCACTTAAGCTTGACAGGCAAAGGTCTGGCTTTGGCCCAGGTTCCTCTGCCTGTTTGTTTTTTTTGGGAGTTGGGGTTTTCTTTGTTGGTCTGGCAGGGGGAGAGCTAAAGATGGGTGGATGGAATTAACTGCAGGAGATATCTGACTTACAAAAGCACACGAACAACAAAATCACTCAGCTCCAGAGCCGGTTTCTGGTAGGTCCCTCACCTAGCCAATGCCTTCCCCTGCTTTTGAATATGCACTTTTACATTTCTTGTACATAAATATATTTTTTTACAGTTTTTTTAAGAGGCTTTCCTATCCTCTCTCTCCTCTCCAGTCTGAGCCTTCTGTCCCTCAGCATCCAGTGCTAGCAAAGAGTACTGTCTTAACAAGCCTGGAGGCTGGATATATTCCTCCTGCGAAACAGTAGTAAGCCAAGCTCCAACCTCGCACCAGTTCAGAACATCTGTGCTGACAGAGCAGTCTCCACTTCTCTTGCTGTAAGTCCCATAAGCCTTGCTCATGGCCACCACTGCACACTCACACCAATTGCCTAAGTGACGCTCCAGGAACTACTCCAAGACCATCTAACTGGTTTAATGAAACCCATCACACAGACTTGTTGCAACATTTTAAGGTGTTTTCAGCCAATGCCCAGTTTAAAGTAGCATTCATGGGGAAAAAGGATTCAGAGCTATATCTGACCACTGAACAAGCCCTTACATTTTACCAATGTAAAAAAAAAAGATGGTGGGGGAAAACCCAAAACAAAACAGAAAAACACCTGAACAGAATATCATAGTCTGCAACAAGCGATTGCCAATTCTATGCAATTTGATTTCAAGACAACCACTTTAAGAACATCAGGGAACAATCTCCCACAATGTAAGTTATGAATAGCACTCCTTGGCACAAGAGTGGCGAGGATAGAAACCAACCTGCCCAAAGGTTTTGAATCACTGAGTTATGGGAACTGCATAAAAGAAAAAGTGGGATGGGAGGTATTCCGATGGAAATGCTGAGCCTTAGCTCTAATGGCTCTGCCAGGTGTCACTACAATGGTTGCATGGGGGTGTGCACAGATTGATTAAAAATTACCCAGACAACTGGAAGAAGAGGGAACAAATCAGGGAGAAAGGGAACATGAGCAACCCGGAGTCCCTGCAGGCTGTCTTTCAGCATGTGTGCGTGCATTTGTCCACCTCTCCACAGAGCCTCTCCTGCCTGCTCTCCCTTGCTGGCCTCCCCACCGTGCTGGCTGCTTCCAGCCCAATTCCAGCTGTCAGGACTGCATTCCTGACCCATCAGCCCCAGCTGTCAAGGGCTACAGCTACGTGCTGATTTTGCACTCTGCCTTCTTCCTCATGCACCTGGAGAAAGGCAGTCCCAGGGAGGCCATAAATACCATTGCATAGCCCCGGAGAGTGGGTGGGAGGCTATTAAAAGCATCTCTACCAGGAACCATAGTGAGGGAACTTAGAACTGACAGCAGCACACATCCACAAGTGTCCCATTGGCCTGCAAAACAGGATATGTAGAGGGTTAATTTCCTATCAGCTTCTGTAGCACAACCTAGCCATCATTAAATAATCAGCTTCTGTTTCTTCACTTAACACCAGCCCGGTCCACCAATTTTCTCTTCCCCACACCCACACCAAGGTCAAATTTCTTCTTAAATACTGCACGGATAAGGAGAGCCCACATAACCTTAACCAACCTTGGGTAAAGGTATAACAAGCAGCAGTTTCTCTTCCTTCTCCCATTCAGTCATAATCCTTACCATTAAAGCAACACCAACTCAGACTTTCATGAGATTTCACAAAATCTTCAGAATATCTGAGCTCCCAAGACATGAGTGGTGAAAGGAAAATGGGTGGAATGTGTGTCAACTGTCCACCATTGTCAATGTGATGATGCTTTTTTGACTTTGGTGTGGGAAATTCTCTTTGTTGATGTAAGCAAAGTGTGTGGAAGATTTTGTGATGAATGTATGAAATGAATGAAAAAGCGACATTAAACAGGCTACAGGTATTGCTGGCACATAAAGAGTCAATCCTGGTTTATTCCAGACTAAGAGTCTGCACATGGAGTCAATCAGACCAGCTCCACAGGCAGTCAAGCCCTGTGGAACACAACAGAGAGACACATCTGTGTGGGCAGGCTTCAAAGAAAGCCGTTCTTGAGCTCTTGGGACCTGGAATTGTGCAGGATCACTTCTTCACAAGAACCAGATTTTTCCACTTTGCAAATGTGCATTACTTTTTCATAAAGAAAGAAAGCAGACAAGATACCAGACTTTACATAGGGGGTGCTTCTGCCCTCCCACATAGGTAATTTGTCCAGTGATGACTTTTTTTACTTTGTAGTAGAAGATGGAACCAATTCACTTTCCCCTGCACTGAGAACTACCTATACAAGCATTAGATACATGGGAGAACTTGCAATACTCCCCTAATCTGTCTGAACAGTGGAGATCAAAGGAAGCAACTCCTGACTTTTGGGCAGTGTTACATAGTCTCCTACAAATCCAAGCACAGGGCCTGAATACAGGCAAAAAAAGTGCTTCACTGAGAAGAAATAGCCAAAAAAAAAAAAAAAGAAAATACAGTTCCCTTGGGCAGCATTTCAGTTACTCATATAAGGGTTTGAAATCCAGCAGGAACAAATGGTTCTCTCAGCATAAGGGACATTGTTTATCATTGTTAATCATCAGTTCCCAGATAGGAAAGGCTCTTTCCCCTCTGTTTTACCCAGGCTTTAGCACTCACAAGAAGCAAGAGACATGAACAAGGAAAAAAGCCAAACAGGGATGTGGGCACAGACTGGCAAGGCTGCTCCCTCTGCAGCTCTGCCAAAGTCCTTCCTCTCAGTCCCAGTCCTGAGCTGAGCCCTCTTCTAAATGCAAACAGTCAGTGGTTAAAAGTTCACAGCTTCACGTGCATCCACTCCAAGGAAACCATGGCAGCACCACATAACTCCTGACTCCGGAGAAGTCAAACACAAGGGCCATAACACGGTGCTTCTAACATGGATACCGCCATGGTGAGGAGCTCCGTCCTAAATCACCTCCTGCTGAACTCTATAAACAATGCATACGTACAAACTAAACTTGGACAAGGGGAAGACAGACCATGTCTTCCCCACAGTTAACCCTGCTGAGGGGAATCAAGAGAAGGAAATCTCAGTACTTCAAGAAAAACACCATGTAACAATCCCCTTCTCTATAATTTCATGTCACCGGGGCTTATTTTTGGTATGAACAGATCTGTGCACTGTTTGACAAAGGCGGGGGGGAGCTAAGTGGTTGATCTTAAGTCCAAGAGTAAAAACACACAAACTAGAACTATGCAGGATGAAGAAAAATCTTTTGATCAGTCTGCCTGAGGCAACACTCATAAATAATTTGTGATTTCTTTATTCAGCCATAACCCCATGCCAAATCAATTCATTTTTATCCTTCACCAGTGATTTACACAGCTATTCTATCTTAAAAGTCTATGACTGCCATTTCTCAATCATTTCCCTAAACTCTCATCCCTACTTACCCAGTCCCCAATGCCATGAAGGCAATCACTCCTTCCAGAGAAGGGCACAGCTGTAAGAAGTGTCTTAAAAGACTAAGTCCCTTGAAGGGACTGTATGTAAAAGCTTCAACTTGTTATGCCCAGATTCCTTACATAGAACAGGTATCTGTCCCCACCACAGGAGGTCAGAGAGTTCACCACTCCTGACACCTCAAGGATCTTGCCTGCAACACCTGAAATGCTTCATGACTAGACACTGTGTCCTTCTGTTCATTCATTCATTCATCTCCCTAAGACTGCTCATCTCCCTGATGCTATGGGGGAAAGTACATACTTGCATCCTCAGGGAATGAAAAAATGGTTTTGATGTAAGCCAATTAAATTATATTTAAAAAATACATATCAGCAATTTAAATGATGCTAAGATTGGAATAACAGGAGGGGCAGAGTTATCACACACAGCATTTACCAAACAGACAACATCCCTACAGAAGGAGGCGGGAAGAGATTTGTACCCCATCTCCTCCCTAAACAGGGGACTATTTAGTATCTGTTTCACAGTACTTGCAAGAAGTCTCAACAAACATGGACCCCACCTGCACCTACAGCAGGCAGCAACACACACTTCTGTGTACTCTGACACAGCTTGCAATCTATAACCAGGTATAAGAGTACTAGGTGGCAATACCCCACAAACACTGAGGCAAGATGTCTTGATCACAGTCATGCAAAAAAAATAGTAAAATTGGGAATAATGTCACCTCCCTCCCAATTTCCAGTGGCTACTGTGTGGACCATGCTGCACCATTGCTGTATCGCACTCCTGCTTAAGACCAGTGACAATACTTTTAAAGAATGCTTAAAAATGAATCAACGGAAAGCATGAGAGACTTCTTTATTTTGCCATATATACAGAACGAGCCCCCTGAGCTTCCTGCCCATCCCCAGCCAACACTCACTGCCAGGCTCTAGGCAATCCCTTACTGCACTCTTCCCTGTCCTCTGACCCAAAGAATAAGCTTCTTACGGAATAGCCTTTATCATCTTGCCCTTCGTGCATCCTAGAATTAAGAAGCTCTTTGCATCTGTCCATCAACATGCATATTGAGCACACAAGAGATTTGTCCTGTCAGCCAGAAAGGGGACCACGTGCCCCAGGAGAAGTGATATATAGGAATACGGGCCAAAGATTGAGAAAACAAACTTGAGAGAACAGCACAAGCACTGACTTCCATTGTCTCTTTTACAGCCCTGCTGCCACCTCCTCCCGTTCCAGTATGGGTGAAAGTCCTTCACAGGTAATACAGTGTCCCCATCAGTGTACCTGCTGCTCAGCCACCAGCACAGACAACTCCAGCAAACCCACATCTCACTCAAGTACACACTACTGAGCCATCTTTCTGCTTCAAAGATGCAAACTGGTACTACAGGAGAGGCAACCACTGTCCACAGTCACAGCAGATGCAGAACTCAGTTTAATCTTTTCCAAACAGTTCATTTTTGATGCAAGTTTTAAGACCTAGGCCCAACACTGCAAAGAGCTGAATAACTCCCACTCCAAGTCAGCAGCAAGCAACACCTTCAATCCTCTCTCTTCTGCACATGCACACACACACACAGGAAACCACCACTAGACAATAAACCACAGAGAGACAAAAGGTTATAAAGATAACTAGAAAGCAATCCTGAACAAATTCATTAAGTCATTCATTCAGCCCACTTTCCTTTTTCACATACTCTGCCCTTAAATCACTTCCTCTTGTAATTTTTCCCAAGCACCTTTTCAGTTTCTTTTCCTGAAGGAAACAAAGTCCATAAACAAGAGGTACAGCAGTCCAACATAGGCTGACTTAGTTGAGGAATTCCTTAAAGGTGACTTAACAGAAAGAAAAAGGGAGTAGGCTGCCACCTGAGAGCCTTAAAACCCCAAAACAGATGGAGTTAACACTGGAAAAGAAGTCTACCCTAGCTTACATTTAGGCTCAGGAGGATGGGTAACTCGTAGAACTACCAAATGTGAGAACTGAGGAGATAAAACCACACTCAGAGGAAACCATTTTTATCCAGAGACTCAAAAAACACTCTGTTTTGGTTACCATATAGCTCCTGCCATATTTCAGGAAAGCAAACCATTACAATAACCGTTTCTTTACTGCCCTTGGTCAGAAATTCAGAAAGCCCTAAATCCAGGCACGCAACCAACTCCTGTTCCTTCAACACTTCACAAAGTATTACTGTTTTTACATGTTTTAGTTCTTAGCAAAAATTGCTGTTGTAAAAAGCAGAACACAAAACAAGAGAATATGGAACTCCAGTCTTCAGCAGAGCATCCATGCTCCTAACTTTCTCATAAATAGTTTCAGATGCACTCATCTACTCAGAAGCATTTAGCAGAATCTGTCTGGGTAAGAAATAACTTTGAGTGACACATGTAGTTCAAAAATACCTGAACTCCAGTCATAAGTACATTTCTGCAGTTTAAACAAAAGACATAATAAGCAGGCAAACACTTCAAGGACAGCAGTAAGACTGAACTGCAAAGCAGCTCTTTAAGAGTCAGAACATCCCTGTTGACTGGCATTTGTGCTAAACCACGATGATACTGTTCAAACTGTATTTCATGTTCTCCAGCAAAAAGAGAGGTATAAAGCTTCTGTGCAGCTTATGTCCAGCCCCTGCTGCAGTGCACTGGCAGCTAGGTAGTGGGCAACTGCTGGATACAAGTTTTACTGCCACCCCTGCACTAGAACTAGCTTTTGTGAGAAGCTGGGCTGCAATTCCCATCACTGACCAGAGAAGAGGTGTTGGATGAAAGAGAGCTGATGGCCTGCCAGAGTTTAAAAAACAAAGCTGATGATTTGGACTCTTTAAAAAAAATGCAGAAGGAAATAACTGTAGAAAATTATTCATGGAGCACTGAACACCCAAAATGCCCCCAACCTGTCCACAGTCCTGCCTCCCTTCTTCTAATTGCATCAATCTGTTTAAGAGAAGACACCACTTCCACCTGCAAACCTTGCCCTTCAAGTCTTCAGAGCACCGCTGATTGATACTCGAAATAGAGCACTTAGGAGACAATATTATGGAAGGATCTGTTTACAAACTAGCCAAAGACAAACAAGCACTTAGAGTTTAAAGATGGAATTAGCATCAGCCACAAGCAAAGACTAAAACTGGCTGCTTAGTGCTTATCAACACTGTCTACAATTTCTATAGAGGTCAATTCCTACATTTCTTTTAGGTGAGATAAAAATCTATTAGTGACAGAAAGGACCACAGAAATTGTCACAATCTTCTACAGCAGCCAATGCCACAACATGATAATAACAGCAGCTCCACAAGTACCCAGACTACTCATCTAATAGCTTGAGTAGGAAAACATCTGACAAAAGTTCAAGAAAACTCAGCAACAGTTTTGGAGTCACAAGAAACTAAGAGTCTGTCACAAACACCGTGGTGTTGGGGAACCAGGTTACTGCAAACTGAACCCTGTGGGACTTCTGACAGATGTCCTACCACAAGAGAAAAGAGCTGAGCAACCTTCAAGCAGGATCCGATGCTCCAGACCTAAGTACTTAAGCTCTTCCCTGAAGGCTGTGTGGCATTTTGTTACTGCTTTCAGCCACCTTTCACAGCCTTTTCCACCAAAGATAGATTATTTGGGAAGCCTTCTTGAATCAGCTCTAAGGCAGGGAAACCCTGGGTGTATCACTTCTATTTATACCAACAACATTACTGCAACAGTTCAAACATATTTTATATATAGCTCAGTGGCTTATTTCCAGGCAGAAGTAACTCAATGCTGGTGTACATATGTTTAGACCACAGCAATTGGAAAGAATGTCCCATAAACTCTGTTAACTGCTGCTCCACTGTGACTGGAACAGGCTCTACCACTGCAGAAATACAAGCTATGATGGGGGAAAAAAATAAAATTAAAAGGTACCCACCCAGAAGCTAAGTATGCCAGTTGCCACCTGCACAGCACTGACAGACTTCCACTATAGCCCCAACAGATTTATAGCTGTAATGTGGCAGCCAGCCCTTGTCACATCAAGATACAGTGTCTGACTGCCAAGAGGCCACGTGGAGGTGAACAGGGTGTGGGCCAGCATAAGGGCAGACATACAATACACAGAGCATCTGCCTCTATCCACTTGGATTTTAAAGTAATCTTCCAACCTTAAAAGTGGACAAACAGAACATAGATTTGCACAGTTCTATTTGCAAACTCTGCAAGGAAAGTATCAGTAGTGCTACCATACTTTAACGAGTCTGACCTTAGTCCAGTACCCATAAGCTCACACACTGAAAAGAAACAAGAATGGCAAGGAGCAGGAGCCCTGGCCCAAAATCCAAAGGGTACTTGACTCAGCACTGGTTGCAGGGACCTCAGTGACACATAGATGAGAAAGGTGCCTAGTAGGAACTCTACAGGATACTGACCCCAGTGCCAGGCCTAGGTTTTAACATGACCTCTGGTAAGCCAAACTGCAAGCAGCAGCCCACAGGGAGACCAGGTGCCTGCTATATTCCCTCTCCTAAAGGAGGGTCCTTCCACTACCACATGTAGACAAGCACCAGATGATAACTGCCGTGCCTTTCACCAGAGTGTCTCTCTCACAGGCTTCAAACACAGCTCTGTCAGTCTTCCCAGGATACATTTAAACAACTTTTCATCACATTTTTCTCTGCAAAAGTTAAATATCAGGGTGTGGAGAGGGGGCCGGAGAAGTGAGGAACATGTTTTTAAAAGAAGCTTGCCTTTTCTTATGCCTGAATCCAATGGGACTGGACTTTATAGAGCAGGAAAACATAATCAACACCTCAGAAGTATCTAAAAAGGCATGGCACTTTTTGGTTATGTGAAGTGGAAAAGTTAATGATCACCATCTCAGGCCTCTGCAGAGATGGGCATCTCTTCTCCTGGAGTATAAATAACCCAGCTTTATTCCTGCATAAATCTGTTTGTAACTTCAGAGATGAAACTGCCCTTCCTAAACATGTCAGTTCAGCATTTTGTTTGGATCAGAGAAGGCTCTGTCAGGGAGCTTCTAGGTGGGGAGAAAAGGGGAAACCAATTTTGGGGACGATGACAGGAGTACAAAATAAAAATGGACTTTCTCTGGTTAACTGCTTATTTGGGGTGTAAAACAGGGTAAGAGAAAGTGTCTCTGTTCCAAGTTTCACAGGACTTGTTAGCAACACATTCAGGAAATATAGATTAATGGACAAAGTGCAGCTGAGCTGATCAAAACAACATGATGAAGACAGTTGCATAATATACATAAAAGGCTTGCACACAGACACAGTTATGTCCATTAAATGAATCATCACACATAGACTCTAACCTTGCAATTGGCCACAGAGGCACTTATCTTCACATCCACTGGGTGAAGCTCACACTCATACTACCACACGCAAAATTAAGCACAGGCTTAGGTATCCACACGAATGGTGCCAGAGTTTGCATTCTGTTTTCATTTAAACCCTTCAAGGACATCACAACTCTAAAAAGGTTACAAAGAGTTGTGCAAGACTGTGTACATTACAGCTGAAATACAATACCAGTGTCACTTTATAAGCAGGGGAAAAGAGTGGGCTCTAAGTTACAGTACTTACACTCACACAAAGAAAAGTAACAGACACTCAACCAGAACAGAATATGTTCTTCCTACTAAAAACACACACACATAGAAAAATAGAAACATACCATCATCAAAGCAGGCCCCAGCATTTAAGTACGCTCTACAGCGCAAAATCCTACTTGGCAGCTGTTTACAGTGCTTTTCTTTCTGGGGATCTGAGAAAAGCATCCAAATGAAATCACACTAGAGAGTAGGAGAGCAGGACACAGGACAGAACCCAGACACCAGACCTGGTTGCAAATTCCTCTTTCAGAGGGATGGCCACAGCACATAGGCAGTGTTCCCTCTGCTGCCCCGAGAGAAGACTCCCTCCCCAACAAGGGAAATCACCCACTTTGACATTTTATAATGGATTTTGCTTCTGAGTCCTTCCTTCTGCCCTAACTGCTTCTGCAGCTATATAGATCACTGGTGATTTACAGTTCTGCCATCTCCTCAGCATGAGAGCTCCTAAACTCAGCTAATCCCAAATGCTACACAAACTCAGGCCCACAACTCCCTTCCTCACAGCCCGGAACAGGAATACCAGCTTCCCTCTGTCTGTACAGTTACAGTACTCTTTACACACTCTTCTCCCCTCCTCAGCCAGGGCTGCTGGCTCAGGAGGGCCAGGTTGCTCCTCCCTGAACAACAGGCCCTAAGTGCCAGAAAAAACAAGGAGCACAATGAGATTCTGTTGCCTGCCAACAAATCCTTAGGCAGTAGGTGATGACAGTGTTCCCAATTGGTTTAAACCTCTGGAAAGCACTGACAGCAAAACTAAATATCTTATCACAGAAAGCATGCTCCTTTTCCCAATGGAACCTCCCATGACTCTCTACAGTGAGCAGTATTTCTAAGTCCTTGTGACCTCAGAGTTCCCCAGGTGCCCTGTAAAACACTCTTCTTTCACCAAAGAGGAAGATTTTCCCAATCTAATGAGACAATTCAGTTCCCTTGGTGAAGATGTAGGGCTGAAAGCTGCCCAGTGCATTTCATGCACCATATTCTCTACCACAGAGGGCTGTGTTACTACACAGGGCAACCTGGTGGTCTCTCCCAGCCTTGCTGGTCAGTCTGGAACCCTGGTCTCCAGAGCTCCACCACAAAGGTCCAGACACTGTCTAGAGACAATGCAGACTCTGAGCATATTATAGCGGGTTTGTCTAGACTGGGAGCTTGGTTTCTCTGCTTTTTACTAAACTTAGTAGCACAGGCTTATCCAGGCTCATAGTCCTCTGGCAGCATGGGACCTTCCCAGCCACCAAGCACCCACAGTGCCAGGGGCAGAGGCAGAGTGCCCCTTCCCAAGTGCGCCACAGCATCTCCATGGCCACAGGAGCCCGCAGCACAGGGAAGAGGCCAGGGCAGAAGCTGTGAAGTCACCAGCAAGCAGCAGGGCCAGGCTGTGCAATGGCATCCTAGGTGTTGTGGGGTCCACTATCTCTCACTCCAGCAGGCCGTGCCCTAAATCAACCCCCTGGTCATTTTATTAATGGCTGCACGCTGATGCTCCTGGGCAGAGACATTCATTCCAAGGACCTAGAGCAGCTCCAACGCACAGCAGAGATAGTCCAGGTGCTGCATCTTCTCCCCCGCACTGGATCCATCAAAAAAGTATTTATCACAGGTCTCAGACAGCAAAAAGCTTACTTGCACCCCTGCTACAAAAATAGACCAAGAACTTCACAAAGCAAGTATCCATAAGGCACCCACCACAACAGTGATGCAGGAGACCCACTCTTTCAGAAGTTACAGCCAAAGCAGTCTGCAGTGAGGAAGCAGAAGAAAGCAGGTGCCTCACCCTCATCCTCCCCCAGCACCAGTTACTCACGCTGCTGATTGCATGTAAATACATCTCAACAGCTTAGCTTGGGAAGCCTGCAGAAACAGGCAGCACAAGCCACGGATTATCAGGGAGGAAGATTATCCCCTGGGTGCATAGGAAGGTGGAATCCCAATTTCAGTCTCAAAAGCAGCTCAGGCTTTTAGAAACCGTTACATCCATTGAGGACCACCACAAACTCATCAGAAATATTTGTTAATACACTTCATTAAGAGCACTTTATGTCATCTTGTCCCCATTCCTCTCAAACACCACTCCCATACCAGGATTTGGGGCACAGGCTGGGCAAACACTCTCCAGCCAGCAAGATACACAGAACCATTTTTGAAGCATTTCCAGCCATGGTTGAGTCCAAGAAAATTAGATGAGTTGGGACAAGATTGGCTTAAGCAAAAAAATCAGGTCCCAAATTTGTCGGTTCCAATTCACAGTCAGCAATGCTTTTGGATCCAACTGCTTAAAAAGGATGACACCACAAAACAGGTTTGAAACAACTGCACTTAAGTCCACTATATCTAGTTCAAAACTGGGAGATAAGCCAAACACAAGGAGTTATGCAGTTGTTTTAAAACCCTGGACGCTGAGACACTTTGCAGTAAGTGGAAAAATATCCCGTCTGTTTTACACTGAGAGAAAAAAGAGGTTCAGACACAGTCTGAAGAGCAGAGCATGGAACCCAAAACCTTTAATTGCATTTAAAAAAAACCCCATGTTGCTGTTTGAAGGTTCACTCTTCCTTTACAGAGTTCAGCAGCACAGAAGCATTGTTGAGGAGCATGAAAAATATCGCTCTTAGCCCACGTAAAGCTCTTGAAGAAAAGACTAATATTGATGCAACATAGTGGGTAGAAAGAAGTCCTTTCACTGGTATAGCCTGTTTCTTTGAGGGACAGGATCATTCAACAGACTCTTTCAATTCTGTGCCACCAGCTTGTTGTGAGAGCTAAGCTTGCAAAATGTTTCTAGCAAAGGCAAGTGCTTAGCCAAGTACACCCTGACACTCATGCCCACTCAGGATGCCTCTGACACCATCCCTATCCGCTTATAGCCCTGGTCACGACCCCATGGCATGGCCACGGCTGAAGCACAGAGCACAGCAAGTTCTGAACACCAGGAGCTGTCACCAAATAAGGAGGCAGGTCTTGGACACAATCCTTTCACCCTCAATCCTATTTAATGTTTCAGCAACTCTAGCATCTATTTTGCATTAGGGACTGTGCAATGAACTCAAGCTCCGTTTGTGCAAAGCCTGGCCTGAGCAACGATGTTTGACTTTCTCTTTTTTTTTTTGCAAATGAAAGCATCCCTATTACAAACAAAACTTCAAAGGCAAGCAGCCCCTTATGTGCTGCTCAAAGGTGAGCCACCAATTTCAAAGTCCTTAGGAGTGCTACAAGGTTACCACTGCCGAACACAGGAGAGTAGCTAACACTTCCATAATGGCACTTCAAACAACTGCCCTATGCTGGGCCTGCCTGTCAATAGGGGAGGATTTCTGAACAGGCAGCACTGTTTTTCACAGTGCCTGTTTGGAAGAGAACATGAGCAGAGAGCTTTACAAGTCTGCATCATTGAGTCCATTGACACTGCCATGACATTGCTTTCTCCTTATTTCAGAAACTCCTCCATCTGCCTGTTCCCAAGCCATTTGTTAATGTTATGACTCTCTACTACTGAGCAACCTTAGAAACCTACTTTCTTCCAGAGAAAGAAGTCTCTCTGGATCTGTGATGGGAGAAACTGCAGCCTAACTATGCAGAGTATCTGGGAGATGCAGAAATTAAAGAAGTATCACTGTAAGGAAGGAATGCCATTGTTAACATTTAGTTGGGTAAGAAATCTCGTACTAGTTGTTATCACACTAGCCTTCCTGACCAATTGCGCATTTTGATACTGTATTTGGGATAACAAGCAGATCTGGGTTTTATTGCCATTGACTTGGAAACTCTGAATACACAAGCAGTTCATAGTTTTCTACAGTACTATTTTCAATCAGTTTTCTCACAGTAACTAACAACAGTACTGGTCTCCTGGGACACTAGCAAATTTACAAGGCTTACTGGGGTTTCCACAGCTCTAATTCTTATGGTGCTTAATCTGCTTGAGCCTGTTGGAAAGTCATCATCATCAGAGCCACTGAAATCATTAGTGACAATTGAAAGAAGTCAGCATTTATAACAGCACAGTTTGGGGACTTCTAAGCAAATAATCTTAAATGAACACAAGTCCTCCTCACATGGGAGAGATGATAAACATCCCTGGTAATCTGCAAGAGGTTAGGCTTTGTGACTAAGGCTAAGATTCGGCCTTAGAGGATTAATATTCAATGTTTAGGTTTGCCTCAGACTTCCTGTGGGATTTTGGAACCATGCCTATGATCATACAAATAGCAACAACTCACCTTTGCACCAATATTTTTGAATACAGATCACACAGCACAGTTGATTACAACAGCTGCAGGCCTCAGTTGTATTTTCCTTGCACAACAGGCAGACATGCTCAGGGCAAGGCTAAGAAGCACTGTGGTGAAAGGAAATAGTAGAAGGTTTTTCTGAATTGCAGAAGCCACCCTTTGGTGGATACAGCCTCAGCAGAGCGCGCAGGGTTTCAGGCAGAGGGACCAGCCCACATGTGGAGTCGGAAACCAGAGCAGCAAGCATGCCACAACCCTGCTACGCACGTACCACAGCCCTCAAAAACTTCCAGCTATGCAGAGGCAGGTACATCGGGCACAAACAGAAGCCTGGAGTAACTGAAGCTGGGCTTGGTGATAGTCAATTATTCAAACCTTAGCTAGGATCTTTCACCATTAATGTCAGGGCTAAACTTTGTTTGAGTGTCACTCCTGGCACCAAACATCAAGAAAACGGACTTTTTACAAAAGCCAAAGACTAGCTAGTACAGGGTGTTTGCTGTCACACTCACAGAGAAAATTGTACCAAAGCTAATCAAGTAACTTCTCCCTAAGATCTGATCAACAGAAAACAAAGTATTTACTTAAATTTGCCAGGCCATCAAAATGCTGACCACCACTTTCTCAGCCAGAAATGGAGGTGGTGCCCTGCAGTTACTTTCCAGTAGACACAGAGGAGAGTAAAACAACATATAAATCATTCTACTCGTGTTTGCAGACCCTTGAAGACACAAAAGCAGATAGTGGCCCAGCCTGGCCTGACTTCCAACCATCACTTCAACTGTTCTGCCCTCCTGAAACAAGTGAGGTAATACATCACAGGTAGGACCAAGCACACAGCTAGTGAAACAGATGGTACACTCTGAAGGAGATCTCCTTCCACTGTGCCTGAAGATGCCTTTCGCCACCAGCTCCTCCTGCACCATAGTGAACAACAGCTCTGATTAGTAAGTAGCATATGTACCACCTGCAACACCTCTGACCAGCCCTGACCTCTGCCATCTTCCTATCCCAGCCAGGTCTTTGGCAAACACCACGTGCTTCACAGCCCACCGCAGAACAGTCCGTAAGCAAAAGGGAGTCATCAGTCTGTAGGTGTACAGCTTATACAGTACAGCAGGGGCTGCATAAAACCTGCTTACAAGCATCTCCAGCCAGGTTAGCTAAGTCTCAGATGCCTTCTCAGAATACCCAGCTCATCTGAGGGAGGTGAAGAACAACATACAAGGCAAGACCACAGTAGCTCTAAAAGACCATCCACATAAGCAGCATATGACCACCCAGGAGAAGTAAGAACCATTTAAACCCACTAGCAAATGACCTGGTTTTTTGTGTTATTTATGCTGACTGCACCCCAGACTTTAGCACATCATCACACTTCTCCTGCCATGGAGAGGTCTTCCTGCTGCCTTTTACAGTAAAGACAGCATATGATGTAGTGATAGACAGAAGGGTGGATCTTCCTAGCAATCTTGTCTCAAGATTAGCAAGAAGGATCACGGTGGTTCATGGATCCAGTTGCAGGCTACAAAACCAAGTATATTGAATTGTTATACTGTTTATATACACCATCCTTCAAGAAACAAGAGCAATTGGTACTGCAGTCCACCAGCAGAAAAACTTTGGCTCTGATATGCTCTGTGTATGTAAGTCACATTTAACACTCACTTTCAGATGAGGAGAGCTAGTCAGATCACCCTGTATTTTCAGGGCAAAGCATAACATTCATAGAGTGAAGAATGGAACAAGGAAACCCTGTGTGTGAAACTGCTAAAAAGCAGAGAGTCATCTTGAGCACCATATATTTGAGGATGGAGTAGGGAGGATCAGAGCAGACCAGTAGCAAAGGATTCACCCTCTGAGCGATGACACTCTCAGTTGTTCCACTGACTCTTATCCACAGATACAGACACACCACCGAAATGCAGTTCTGGCTATGCAGAAGCCAACCAGCCTTTGTCCTCTGTTTTAATGGACACTGCTATAAGCCTGACCAGAGAAAGACATGAAATCCCTCCTATCTCTGGACAGCAGGCCCGAAGATGTTAAAGCAATTGAGTGTGTTTAGACTAAGCAGTGTAGAGTTGTGAGAAAGATCCCAAGCTATCACCTACAGCCAAGCAACATTCATGGATGATGAAGCAGAACAGGCACAGCAGCAGACAACCAGACGAGGGTTAGATGCATCCCCTCAGCTGTGCCCCAGGCAGCACTGGTCCCAGAAATGGTGGGCTGAGCACTGCTCAGACTCCAGTGAAATGATGAAGGCCAGTGGGGCAATACTACACTGAACAGCTCCTCAAAAGCACCATAATTATGTAAAAGACCCTTCCAAATCCTGCCAAAACAAAAGCTTGTGACAGCATCAGGCAGGCTGCTCTCTAACTCACCCACACAGTCTGGCTGCTCAGCCCCACATCCAGCTCCCTGGGAAATGCTGCCCACGAGGAACCCAGGAGGTTCTGCTGCTGCAGGATCAAGTTGTTCCCAAAAACTTACAAGGAATTCCACTCTGCAACAAGCCTTGTGTGATTAACCTTAAGTGATTTAATAAGAGGTAATGATTTTTGATGCACTTATATCAGTGAACTAAACTTATGTGGTTTTTGGGGGTTACAGTTCACGTTCAGCAATTCTCAGCTGATCTGGTCTAAACTGAATCATTTTGAAAGCCATGATATTTTCAAACAAAAAGGACTGTGTACTGAAACCAGGAAGCTACAGTCAGGCCAGAAACATGACTCTACTCTCCTCTGTCCAGGACAGCTTATGGTCCTAGGTGAGCTCTGCAGCTTTTCAGGGGATTAAGAAATTGGAGAATTGCATTGCAAACACAAGGGGCATGACAAGGGATCTCAAGCTTTCATGGATCTGCTTCCCTCTTAAATCTGTGAAAGCTCACTGGCCGGACACAGAGGTACATGTACTTTCTGCAGGCTAGCAGTAAGAACTGACCGTACCTCACCAAAGGAGGACAGGAAACCCTGTCCCACTAGGAGCAACTTAGTCAGGGCTCATTTTCAGAACACAGGCACTCAAAAAGGTTATGCAGAGCCACCCAGTCCAACCCAGTCAAGAGGCAGGAACGGGCACTCCAGCTGCACAGGTTCGCATGTCACTTGGAGAAGGGGCAGACCACAATGCAACAGTTCCTGTGCTGAATGACTTCCTGCTAAGGAATGTCAGGTTTTAGTCAAAGCACTCTTTTAAACTGCAACCTGAAATATTTCTGGCTTAGAAGAAACAGGAGAGATCAAAGAAGCAAGCGCAAATTCCAAATGTGTTTCTTTGATTCACTGGCTTATCCTTTTAGAGAAAGCCTGTAGTAGGTTTTGTAGCAATTTGCTTCTATGTTGACATTCATAATCTTGTTTGACTGAGGATACCCAAACACACACACACATTCCCCGCCCCAAAATAGGCACAGCTACATCAGTTAAAAAGAGGTTTATATTTATATGTGTAGAGCCCAATAATACCAACAGCCCCTGCAGGAACTGTACCTGCTTAGATACATTATTTCTGTGAGCAGAGAGATATTTGCATAGCCAGGTCGCAGAGTACTACAGCTTCCAGGACATTTTAACACTGGGAAATGAGGCAATACTTAGCTTCTCCACTGTCCTGATAATGCCACTCATGCAGAATGATTTAAAGGCACCCAGTGCCCAGTTTTTAACCCCATGTCTCTCCTGGAATCACAAGCATGGTGATCAGATGCATGGCTGGGTTTCTGGCAGCGCTACTAATCCTCTAGAAATTGAACAGAGGCCAAACAACTTATCTGAGGAAATTTTAGATTCCAACCGCTACAGTAACACGTTACAAATCCCAACAGTCAACAGGTCTAGAGTTAAGTCACAGTACTCTGGGTCTATATTGGTTCAACACAAAAAACAGGGATCTGGGGAGGACAGAAAAACTGGATTCAAGCCATAAAGACCAGAAGACACACACAAAAAAAAAGTCTACACACAAAACTAGTCAGGGAGCAACAAAAATCAGGACTCCCACCAAAAAAAAATAAAGAAACCAAAAGCTATTTTCAAAAAGCAGTAGAAAAACCAAACACGGCATACAATTTATCAAAAAGTTTTACTTAAAGAGCTCACATTCTTCCCTCCCAACCCCTTGCTGCTTTTTTTTTTAATATTCATGAATATCTATTAGATCCTTAGTTTGACTCCTGTAGAGATCTCCTAGATCTGAATGGTAAAACCATGCATTAATTACAGCAAGAAATAAGCCCTATTAAAAGTCGCAAAACAAGTTCTCTCTTGTACAGCTCCAAGGAACACATTGCATGTACCACACAGCCATCATGCAAAATATCTCCACGTACCCACACTCCCCCTTGCACAGCAATGCACAAACAGGTCTCTGCAGAGCCAACCTCCCACAGCCTGCCCACGTTCAGCCCAGCACTACATGACTGCTTCACTGAAAGGAGCCAATTTTCACAGGCCTTCTCTTTAACATGACAAACTGCCCAAGGGGTCTGCCCCTAACCACTGAGACAGTCTGGCAAGCCTCATGCTGCCAAAGGATTGTTTAAGAAGGAGCAGGGACATCAGGGACACTTTCCGCTGGAGGGCAAAACCAGTTCATGGAAGTCTAGCCAGTGCCACTGAGGGTACTAGCCCATTTTAAATTAAATAGCTGGTAGGAAAAAAAGCTTGAGGAACCCAGGCTTATTGAAGGCTGGCTCTTCACCTACATCTGCACTTGTAAAGCTCAATATCACCTTTTGGGCATTAATCTAGGGAACAGTCCAGATCCATCACATGAAACCAAGCAGCATTCAGCAGAGATGACCATCTTCATAGGTCCTTTCATGCTTCCATGTGACCAGTTACGTCTCCTGGAGCAGTCATTTCTCAAAAGGTCCAAGAGACAAAGATGCTTGAAAAATTCCTCCCTGCAGGTCAGAAAAGATCCTTCAGGAGCGTATGATGATTTCAGAAAAGTAGAACTGCTTCTCACCTTGGAAAGCAGAGGAGCACAGACATAGCAGGGGGAGCTGGGTATGTCAGATCTTTGGTAAAGGGCCTACTGCTTTTTGCCCTGCCCACTCTTTTGCCTGTCCCACTGAAGGCAGAACATAATTCATTTGAGCTAACTCAGAGCAGATTACCTCAGGAAACCAAGACTAGCACCTAACTCCTCATAATGACAACTGGATTCTACCAGCAAAGGCCCCAGCAGTTCCTTTACATCTCACTGATTAATTGCTCTTATTAGTAAGATAAACAAAACTCAGCCCTGAAACCTTCATTTGATGGTGCAGAATGAATCCGTGATATCTCCAGGGGTTCAGATGTACACTGGGAGACAGCACCAGAGACAAAACGGAGCTCTTGCAAAAGGCATGTGTAAGGAAAATGAAATAAAACATATACTAAAGAATACCCAGGGTGTGTAGCAACAGGTCTTGGCCCTGAAAAGGAGTGTGCAGACCACAGAGCCAAAATCCAATTCCCACCATACGTGAGGGCGTACAGGTGGCTTTTGGCTCTTCCAACAGAAGTCTCTGCAGAATACAGACCAACAAACTACTCTTCAGCAACAGCTAGAAAGCATTTCACTAGCAGTACACGGGCTGCTATAAATGTAGCACATGCACATACCGAGGTCACACACAGGCACCAAGGGCTCTCCTCTAGACAACTTTGAGAAAGCCATGCAGGTTTTTCTCTTGCATGGCAAGAGAAAAGTATTGTGTTCCTTGGTATTAAAGGGCCATCTAAGGGAAACTCTGACCTGATCCAGAGTTCTGAGAACAGGATTTCATGCTGGGAAAAGACTATTTCTAGGTACAGTGTCATTTACTTCCCCTGAAGTTTTACATGCACTCTTCGCTTCAAGAGATAAATTTTGAAGCATTGGTGTTGAGACCAATGAATGCACTTTGCAGACATGGATTAAAAGCATTTCTTATTTATTAGTGAGTGTCCACAAAAGGGGAGGGATTAAGCTTTCTATTTATAGAGAGAGCTACACAAAGGCTGAGTGATTTGCCCAGGGTTACAGGTGAATCAGCGTCAGGGACAGAACAAGGTGCCCTGACTCAGAGGCGCCTTGTCAGTACAAGGCAATGCTACCCAGCTTCTGCTCTCCCTGAAGCCAGGTTTAAGCCATTCTCCTTTCCTCATGACACCAGTCAATTCCCAGTGAGTGACTGTCTGTCAGGAATTCCCCACAACAAGAAGAATGAGGGATTTTTCTGGTAGAACCAATTATATTGCATAGAACATACTCCCAAGGAAGGTGGTCTGAGGCACACAGCTAAACACTGAAGAAAGAACATTCAGGCCTGTGGAACACAGAATCCGTCTAACAGACACCTCCAAGACGTATTTCACATCCTTCATCTTTCAGATCATCCCTCCCCTCCCACACGCTCACAGAACACTGCCTTACAGGGTGAGAGCAATTGTTTACAGGGAACAGGTGTTTCTGTATCCTTACCTGCTGGTAACCCAGGTTAGCAGTTGGCAACATGGAGAAAGAGGCAGGATTTTATTTCTCCTGTCAGTCATCTGCAACAACTCTACACACCACAGGGTGGAAAATCCCAAAAGCTTTCTGATACAGACTGGGTACATACCACACAAGCAAAAAGAATTTCAGAAGAGGAACACAGGCTTTAGCAAGGATCTGCAGCACAGCAAAGATCCCAACTAAAAGACAGACCAGTCACAGATCAATGTCTCTGCATCACTGTACAGTTACAGCAGGTCTCCCAAGGCAGCATTGTCAGTACAGATGGAAACTTAGACAACAAAGTTAAACCATGCTGACTGCACCACACAGCACTTACCCTGCTGCCTATATCTTCTCGCTTGTTCCCAGGCTTGCTTCTCCTCAGCTTAATCGAAGGAGAACGAAGTAGATTTTTGATCCGACTTGTTATCGTAGTCCCTTCGACCGACATCATCTTCAGGTGCCACAAGGGTATTCACCTCACAGACAGACTGTGCCTGGGGTGAGCCCAGGTTTGAGGCAGAAATACCAACGTGCTCAGCTTTGCTTACACTCGATCACATATCTCTCAGCGATTCTGCTTGGGAACTCCGCTCCTGTTACACTGCAAAGCTATTCACAGAGGCTGGCAGACTTTCCTTTTGCAGATTCCAGAGGATCAAGTCAGCAGTAATCTAAACTGAAAGATGCACACATGGGTCAATACAGCACTCACAATAAATTCTAGCTTCATCCTTTGCAAGAAACATAAATGCAAGAGCTTATGGTAAGGATGGATGCAGCATTACTATTCTCAGAGGCTTCCACACAAATTATCATCCATTTAGCATTAATTAGCACATCTAAACCAATTCCCAAATCCAAAGTTTAGACATTTTACACTTCAGTATCACGTTATGACAAAGACAAAAATTCCCACCATTGGAGTCCATTAACGGAGTCCAACCAGCCCCTTGCTTTTGCTCCATACACATTCATTCCACTTTATGCTTCAGTCTGGAAAGCACAACACTGTACTTGACCATTAAGCACCGAGTTGCAGAAGCGCCCCGAGAATACACACGAGGGAGTTCTTAAGTCTCATAAATTTATCTCTAAGTGCACACAAATACATACTGTGTGATATCAGATAATAAAGGCATATAAGGTCCCCAGATCCCCCACCCCGTATCTAGGGAGGGGATGAAGGAGGCACTATAGCTGCTGCCAGCGATTACAGACCCGGGGCAAAACTTTCACCTTCCCAGGAGCGCCAGCGGTGGCCGGGGGGAAACAGAGATGCAAAGAGAGCCTGCAGTGAGTTACCCTCCCGGCTTCCGTGCCAAATGGGGGCGGGGGAGAAAGACACAGAGAGGGAGGGAGGGA